>JAANSN010000055.1:0-109857 GCA_036850665.1 Dicranocentrus wangi | reverse complement strand
AAAAAAAAAACAATACTAAACAACTATGAATACTGGAAACAATGATTATGGCACAAAGAATACTTGTGGAAAATTTCACGTAGTTTTATATTTATATATATAGTATACCCGTAGTTGTTGGAAGTTTTGACAACACTATAGTCCATGATTTTGTCACAACTACTGCATGACATTGACAACAAGAAATTATTTCAACTTTTTGTGAAACTACTTACTAAGAAGAAGAGACATCCATGAATGAAAGTCATTTTTTCCACGAGTAATGGGATGCGGGAGTAGATATGCATGTTCTTGTCATTATGAATTAATCGTTCGTTCACTTCCTCTTACTTGGCTATATATTATTCAAGTAATTGGTTGTAATAAAGCACCAACAGACGTGCTCCTGCGTGAAATTCATGGAAATTGTTTGAAATGGTGATAAACAATGGTGACTGGATTTACTTTCCAGGGGAAAGATTCCATGGGGGAGATGGGCGCAGCATACGGCATCCATTTTCCGGTCAGCACTCATCCGCTGGCTCGACTATGGCTTCGTCTCCAATCTCTGCCCGATCAGCTCCAGTACCTATTCACAGTTCCGGAGGACCAGCAGCTCCTACGGGGCTGTCATCATCTGCACCAGGTCATAATACAATAATGGAGAGGCCGTCAAAGCCAAAAGAGCCAACATCTAAGCCAAAAGATTACCTTGGGAGGGGGCACAGTGATTCCACGTCGATTGAGCGAGATGGAACAGGTACACCTGTCTAAAATCTTTAATAATAGTGTTTTCCTCGTGTAGGTAGTACTTATATCTTCAGTTTCTAAAGTAAATCTACAGTGACGGAGCAGAATCGGCGACAATAGTCCAACAATTAGCAGCAACAAGTGTCAAGATGTCGCTTTGCAAATTGATATGTATTGGAAGTCTTCTCCTGATAGACAAAGTGACATGATCAATATGTTTGCCACTGCTTCGGTGACTATTGTTGCGGAATCTGCACCACGTTGTTGCGTTGTATTAAAAAAGGGGCGATAGTTATTGAGTCGACGCCGCGCGTCCTGCCGCGTCGTCGTGATTAGTAGATTTGTCGATTGTTAACCCCTGTTGTCATTGTAGGACCTCTCTGTATATATCTTTCTATCGTTAAACCAGATATCTATCCTATTGTTATTATGTGATACCCTATTCAACATTGTTGAAGCTATAATCACACTGAAATATATGAGAGCAAGTTGTCTAGAGAAATGTATTTAGTAATTGTAAATTTAGAGGGGAAAGTTCGCGCAGAAAAAGAAAGAAAGTTGCTAGTGCTTGGCTTTTAAACAAAACTTACTCTGGTTATGTTTTCCAGTCCTCCTGTTTTCTTTTTCAATTGTGAGTTGTCTTGTTCACTTTATGTACTTACTGTCACTTACTTTAATTAAAATTCACACGTTTTACCTCAGTTTGTAAGTCTCTTATTATTTTATCCGTCATATCTCTCTTCTCTCCGCTTTTCCCAACAGCTACATACGAGCAATGGGCTACTACGGAGATATCTACCACATGCCGATCCATTTTCCTGACAATTTAGTAGATTATTGAGAAAGGTGGTGTTGTTGATGAGGGATGGGAAGATTTGGTCGGTCGGAGCTCCGTCCGTTGATATTTTAAAAATGGGTCTGTCGGTGATTTTCCCCATAAATGTCCCTAATCGAATCAGTTCATAATCACAGGCAACCCCGCAGATGAATTGGAGTTGGAGTGCCTCTTTAATAGTAGGAGCCACTAGTAGCTATCATTCAGGAAAATGAGTGTTCGTTCGTAGTAGTCCATTGTAAAGTGAAAACAGTGAAAGGGGTAACTTTTTTGTCCAAGAATAATTTTGCATACACGCTTTTGGTTTGGGTGCTTTTTGGTGCAACATTTTAGGTGGTGGGTCAGTTGGAACTCGCAAAAGTTCTATAGAAATCAAGCCTCATATACGTTCCCAGACTGCAGTGAATGGCGTTGATGAGAAAAAGAGAGGTGGAGTGGGAATGACGGCTTCTTCTCAAGAGCATGAGAAAAGGCAGTCTTCTCTAGACAAAACGAAAAGTGACGATCCTCACCATACTAAATCACAATTACAGCACACTTCTTCCTTGAGTGGGAGTCAGACCTCGAAGACAAGCTCGAGGCCTGTTCCTTCGTGGAAAAGTGAGTCGGCTGCTAGCGGTGGAGCGGCGGTCACCTCGTCCCCCTCCAAGAAGGTGACGAGCATCACCGCCCTTCCGTCAACAAATGCGACTGCGATTACCACATCCACCCCGTCTCATCACCCCAGTACGACAACAACAACAACAACAACTGCCACAACAGTTTCTTCCACAACAACCCCCGCTTCAACAACTACCACGACTACGTCTACAACTGGTGCTCGAAACGAACCATGTGCTAAAATCATTCCAGGGACGACACTCCGTTGTCTTGAAGATCCAACTTTTATGTTTGATACTCCAAAGGGAGCGTCATCATCCTCATCACCTGGTCCTCCAAGTGGTGTTTCCAGTGGTGGGGATTCAGGTCGCGGTGGTAGTGTAAGACGACTTAGCAGCTCGTCGAGTGCATCAACAGCCTCCTCTTCCACCGTGCCTGCTGGAAGTTTACCAGCTGGCATTCGACATTTGCCTAGTCACGTATCAAGTGGTGGTTCCAGTAAATCCACAGCGGGCTCTTCTATCCCACCACCACCACGAAGTAACATTCGCATTTTGGAAGCTCCGGACACTGCCACGCTGCATAAACAGTCTGCGTCACCGCTTATTCATCCTCCATCTTCTACTCCTTCATCTTCCACTATTTCTAGTTCTAGTATTGACTTCATTCCGCCAGCCCCTGTGGCCGCACCGAAACAACGGCATGGCGTGGGGGCATACCACGTCTCTGAAACGCCGCCACCTCATGCGAAGAGAACCACTTACCGCGTGCTCGACGCCCCCGAAGATACTGCTATTTATGGTGCACTTCCTCCCCCAGGAGGTCGATCAAGGGCTTCCGAAGTCCTAGACAAAGCCAGAAATCGCTTCGACAAGTTTTGGGGGAAAACTAAAGAGGATGAGCAGTAGGCTAGAGAAAATCCCAATCCCTTTATTAAATAATATTTACTAAAACCAAAATATACATTTAAAAAACTGTTCCGTTGTTGTCAGTTGTTGCTCTTTGTATTCGTTGTTATGACATTCAGTATTATCATTATTATTATTATCTATTATTATTAATAGTAATTGTTTGCTTGCACTTCAACCGTATAAATATTAACGCAACTATATGGTATGCATCATTAAATTGTGTAATGAAAATATATTGAAAAAAATGAATCGTATGTACATTTTGAACTGAATTTACAAAGTGTACAGCAAAAACTATATATATATATATAATTATTATATAATCCTGTTGTTGCCTTTTTGAGGTCAGATTAAAAAACTACTACTACTACTACTGCTTATTAACATGCTCGTATAAAGTCAATTCTGTAAAAATGAAATTTCAATCAAAGCAAAGAAAGCAGCAAATATATTATATATATACATATACACACGTATGTATATCTATAAAAAAACTATTATATACTACTTGCAGCAGCAGTCATTTTTGCTACAATGACTCCTCTCGTCGTACGTAATCCGGCTAAAAACAAAAAAAAACTTTTTAGGGAGATTGATTACCTACTAAAAATTTTAATTTAATTATTATGATTATTATTATTATTTAGTTTGTAACTCGTACATGATACATACATACACCAAGCAGAAGGAAAAAATCTACGTAAACATATATTATTATATAACATTGTCATATATAAAAACGTATTATTTAATAACAGATAAAGAAGAAATTATTACACAGTCTTGTTAGATAAGCTAAAATAGTTATATTATATATACGAACGAGGGAGGACTTCGTAGGATTAAATCGTATCACTCAATTGTGTATTCCAATGTCCTGTGATGCTACTTTATATATCAGTCACGTCATACGTTTCAAAAAAAAAAAATTTAATAGCAAGAAGAAAACCAAAATCACACACAATTGTTGTCAGTTGATTGATGATGAGTTGAAGAAGGGAGAAGATAAAACGTATTTATAACGCGTAACTACTACACACATGTCGTCTTCTGCGCTCTGCTGCTGCTCCTACTGCTACTAAAAAAAAGTTGTAGGATTTTTTAAAGTATATATATAAAAATTACTTAATTACATAATATGAAAAACAGTCGGGCTTGTTCCTTTCCTCTGAGTTGCTCTCGCTCTGCCCACAAGTGTGTCACCTTTTTTTTATAGGGCTAACGCGTTTTTCAACAACACTGCAAATATACTATAAATATGTTACCGGAAAATGTGAGCAATTATTATTACTGCTTATTAGACAGATAAACAAAAAAGTCATGCTTTCGTCGTCGTCGACCGTCGATCCCATGAAAACATCCACTTTGCTCTAAGACTGTAAACGGAGAGATTGAGAATGTGGACAAAGGCTAGTTTTTTTTTCTCGGTAAAAGAAATATATATATATATATATAAAGCACAATTATACTGACAGCGCCGATTAATTCTCTGATGAGTATTATATAGAACAGCCAGCATAGCGGCGTAGGTTATTTTTTAAGAAAATAATCACGAATCAGGGGAGGAGGAGGTGGACGGTTTCCAAGGGGAACCGCCTCCTCATTATTAGAATTTCAAGGAAACTAAGAACTGATTAGATTTAACAGGGAAAAAATACAGATATTATGTACGTACTTATAGGCTTTTGACAGTTTACATCGCTTTGCACTTGACGCTACGCTGCTACATACTCTAATGAACTCCCTTGTCTCTATCGAATACTACCGGTTAGCTGATGAGAGGTGTGTAGAAAGAAGACACAGTCAAACGCCAATATCCAGTTTTTTTTTCTAATGTAGGGATATTCAAGGGAAAATGTCGGTCGGTCGGTAGGGATTTATATACAACTGTTTCTCTGTCTCTTTGGGAGGGTAGGTAGGACAAGACAAGACTTAAAAAAGCTTTAAGACAAGACATGGAAACTATGATATAGCTTTTTTGTAAGACTATATATATATATATAGCACAATGTTTTTTACATCTGCAAGTTCTCTCTCTTGAGACTAACGCATTTACTGTAGATCATCATGATGATAGGATGGATTACTAGGATGTACTTGTACTCACCGTTTTTTCGAAAAATTAATAAGCTATACAAAAAAAACCGACTCTAACTGCCGAATAACGTACTCGAAAAATAACCTGTCGCATTTCTATAGAAAAAACAGTAAACGAACGAAACGTGTGTACTTGGAACAAAAGTTTGTACTTAGCAAGGGGGAAAAATAAGGATTTTGATGACGAAGAGCGTTTTTGTAGATGTTTTAAATAGATGAACAATGATGATACAATGAAAAATGTTTCCGAAAAGCATTTTTTCCATTGGTATGGTAAATATAATATATATATAGTGATTGAGAACGAAAAGGCTTCTTGTGTGTGAGTATAAATAACAATAGCTGTGAGCTATTTAATTTGTTGTTTGTATATGGGCGAGGACGACCGTGTATTACTCATCTCGTATAACTATATAAACTATATAATAATATGATATTTAGTAATACAATCAACAACATGTTAGACTTGGATTTTGGTGTTGCCCCAAGATTATATATATACAAAGATCGACTAAATAATCATATATACCAAAATTTCTATACGAGTGCTTCACGCTTTTTTACAATATATATCAACAACGGGTTGACACCACCTTCGTCCCAATGATTGACATTTCAAATTTACCCTTTTTATTTCCTGCTCCTGCCTACTTACATAATAATAATACTAAACTTTTGCTGCCACTCACATTTCTCACTCACCGCTAACATGTAACCATTTTTGTGTAGGACTCGCAAGTATTTTTGACATGGCAGTTTCTTCCGTAGATGATTCGTAACAGTATTTTTAGTTCACTTGTTGGATGTGCGGCGGTAATCCGGGAACCACAATTTAGGAAAACTAAGTATATAGGCATTTTTTGCGTTATTGGAGGAAAGAAAGGCCGTATATTCCCAGTGCAGTGCAGAATGTTACGTTGATTCCGCCAGATGAGTTATCCAAATAAAAATTGTTGTTTTAATGACTGTAATTTTTAATATTCAATTCCTATTGTTCCGTTGGAATAAAGATCAACGAGCCTGAGATAAAAGAATTTTGTACTTTTTAATACATCTCTCTCTCTCTCTCTCTGTCTCTGCATTATCCTGATTTTGGTATTCAGAATCAGCATGGAATAATATTTTCTGCACGAACTTGTAGTAGACTTTTTGTTGACTGCCGACATCCAAATAGCATACTTGTTAGATTTCTCTTGAGATTTGCTACAAAAAAATTCTTTGCAATTGCAATGTTACATAATTTAACATACATTCCAAATTATATATTTACTACTAATCACTAATCCCGATTCACTTCAGTTTATATATCGGTTGTTAGCTCACAATTGAAAAATGAGACAGCACACGTTTTAATATTTCATAGAGAAAAAAGTTTTTTGTTGTTGGAAACGAACCATCGGTTGGTTATTAATATACACCAGTTTTGCAAACGCTTTCTAGACAGCTAAAATTGTAAATGACGACGTAAATGAGTTAAACGAATATATTATATTGAACGAATGAAACAAGATTTAGGGAAAATTAAAACATGAAGATGCTACTGCTTCTATGTATTAATACTCGAGACGTTAAGATTTAAAAAAAACAAGCTGAATTTTACGTTAATGACAAGAAATTAAGACTTTATGGTAAAACTGATGATTTTTCCGTCTTGTTCGATAACAAACTCCGTGTGTATGCTGAACGAGGTTGCCTTTGGGTCTTTGTCGTCGAGTAGATTTCTAAAAACAGAAATAATATCGGTCTATTTCCAAAGAAGAAGGGGTGGCTGAGACGAAGTTAGAGTTTTTATTGGGCTGGTCCCACCTTAGTCCATATTTGCGACTACTAAAAGTATTTCTGCTACTTTAAGCTGAATCTAAATATATTATGCATTAACGTACACGGAGTTTTTATGCCTTTTCCTTTCAAAGCCCTTTTCATTCCAGCTAGCTAGCTAAAAAAAAAGGCAACTTGTCCACAGTAAGTTTCCATGGTATAAACAAGTAGAGAGCAGTGGCATTTTCTTATATTTTTGTACAGACACAATCGCTAATCACTAGGTTGTCGCTGAAACTGTGAGAGAGTATCCAGAATATATTAGTATCAGTATCCTTTCTTTAACTCATCCTTTTACATGAATTCCGTTCTATGAAGATTGTGATATATGATGAATGACAGATGATGAGTTCGATGGGGTTAATTGGACGCAATGAAAAGTCGGATCTCTCTCTCTCTCGTGTGCACACACATTGTTTCTTGTTGAGATGGCTTCACCTGAGTAAAAACCCGTTTTCGAAGACGTTTCACACGACATTACGTTCCAGACTCGAGTTTTGCATCCATCCTTTATCTGCTACAGACTTGAGGATAAAAAACGACGAGCGACCGTTACTTAAAGTACTCCATACTACACTACTTACTACTCCACAAGCCTTCATTCACTTCTACTGTTACTTACTACTACTACCACCACCACTTCCACAAAAAACAGATTCTTTTGTTACAGAAAAAAAAACTCTGTCTGACATCCAGCATCCAGAGGGGGGCTGGACATCATCCAATTAAATAGGACGGGCTTGCATTTGTAGTAAGCCCTCTACTACTACTCGTTGAACATTATACATGCAATTCTTTTTTTGTAAAACATATTTAAAAAAAATGTGTAAATGTGTCAGGTGTGACATTAGGATTGAGTCACTTCCTCGAAAATCATCATCATCATCATCATCATTATAAGGTTGCCATAAAAAAATCGCGCTGAGAACGTATGAAACAACTATCTTCCCACTCGAAATGTGACATTCACTTGTCGCAAAACTGTCAATCACACACACGTAATGACAATTTATTTAATGAAAAACAAGGATAAATTTAAGAACTTCATAAAAAAATATCAAGTGTATCAATAAAACATGTGATGATAAAGATGCCACATTATTTACTAACTGACTGTGTAAACAAAGGTCTCACAATAAGGGTTTTAAGCATCCCACAGCGTCAGAGCGTCGTCGTCGCAATTCTGTTGGAATCATAATAAGAGTTTTCAAGAGTTTCCTTTGACTGATGAATGTTGACTTTTAATGTTTCGAATGGACGGAAAGGCATAATATGAAACTCCATGAAAGTTTTTTAGGTAGTTTTAACCCACAGCAGGGTTCTTATCAATTCTGAGATTTTTGTTTGGGAAAAAAAGGAATCCTACAGGCATTTCATTCTCTACTCAAATTTTTCACACTACAGTTGCGTTTTACCACCAGGATACATATAATATGACATAAGTTCTATCTAATTGCTGAAGAGACAGACATACAAAAGCACACATTAGCAAATTATGTAAAAAAAAAACTACCACAAAATCTCTGCAAAAAGGATAGGTCATTATTACAAAGTATAAATCATACTTGTCTTGTTTTAGAAATTTAATCAATCAATTATACAAGAAAAGTACTGGTTATTATATGATTACACGGTTTCCGTTCTTCTCTTCCCAGTGTTACTTTGTAAGTCGAAAAAAGTGTTACTCACAGAGTATTTAAAGAAATTCTCCACTCTACAATTATCATCATCTCTATGCGTTAAAAAATGTCGAGTTGCCGAAGGATCCATACAATATATATCTTATATAGTATATAAGTATTTATTAATTACTCTATTCTCTCTCTCTTGAATTCCATAATATGATTCTTACCCTTTCCAAAGTGTTGGTGTGCTGCGCACCAAATTCCAGGTAAAAAAATATCTGTTGTTAAATGTATACTTAATTAAACAATTTAATGAAATTATGTGTGAAAATAATATGCATAGTCAAACATGCATACAATTATAATATATAAAAAAATAAACATGCATTCCATTCCAGTTTGACATAAACTATCCATTATCCATCATTATTATTATCTCTTCTTCTTCTTACGTAACAATGAACAATGATAAATGGTAATTAACCCTTTTCATTCTGAAACTCTCTTGTAAATTACATACACTTTTGCCAGCAATTTATTTCTAAACGAGAGTAAAAGCACCGAAATTCATGAAAACAATAGTATACTCCATTACAAGCCGCTTTTTGTAGCCACAGAAAAAAAAAGAAATGCAAGCTGACACAATTTTTTCTCTTATTTACACAACAAAACGTAATGGTTTTTTCTTTTCTTGTTTGAAGCCTGTTAAAAGTCGGTTGGGACGCCTAATTGAATTGAACTGATAATACTTTCTACTTATTCAATGCTACATACTTTAAATTTACATATAAATAATAGTACTTTATACAAAAACCAACTGTATTATTGTAAGTTGATGACTAATACACATAAAGCGATCGAGCAGCCTATATATGAACATTTATATATAAATTTTAAAAAAATTATTGTTTCGTGTACATTATACCGAAAGGGTTACAACTAAGTGACAAAATATCTGCGCCTGAGTAGAACTTTTTACAGTCATTTCAGTTTAAATAGACTCAAAAACAATCGCTGCGGTGTCATACTGCGTGGGTGTGCATGTAATTAATTAATTAAAAAAGTGAGTGAGTGCGCTATAAAAAAAAGTGGGTGAGTGAGAGTGGAGGATTGGAAAATGACTATGATATGATGACGCTCATTATACAAGTAAAATTAATTATTGGAAACAGTTGCATTTTGTATGCTTTTTCATCCTATACTGTAAAACACATGAGGATTTTAAATAAAAAAAACAATATATATGTTTAAGGGATGTCTTGTAACCTTTTAGACTACTATTAATACTTTTAAGAGCGCAAAAAAAAAATCAGAAGCTGATGATATATAATATTACTATACTATAAATATGTAGTGTTAACCTTATTATTTACTTATACAATATTCATATGAAAATGTTTGAAAAAAATTGTGAGAAATGTACTGACATTATTCAATAATTATTATTAATTAATATAATCTAATTATACGAAAAGTCAAATGATGTGTATGTATAAGTATCAATCAAATCAAAAGTACGAGGTGTGATGCGGATTTGATGATGATGATGAGATCAAATATATGATAATATGGTTAACAAAGAAAAAAAAGAAAAAATATCAAAATAAAGCATCAACAAATTGAAACTCTGACTCGTCGTAAATTTTTCTCGAAACGCACCTTGCGGTGTGCTGTCACCATATCTCAAAGAACCTTCTTTTATTTTGCCGAAAAACAACAACAAAGCTTATGCAATCTTCCAATTTCCATTTTGCCATGCGATATGCGATGTCTGAGGGAATTTAATGTTTGTAAACAGTGCCTGCTCCCTAAAGAAATGCATATTATGAGGGGAAAAACGTGGACAGTGTGGAATTGAAAGTGAATGTTTGGATTTTTCTTCGAATTTTTATTATTATATATTTTCATTCATGCTCACAGTCAATGACAAAACAACTGACAGATTAGCGAACATGAGCACTTCCGTTTCCCCTTGTTTAAAATATCTCGAGAAAAAACACATTTCTCTCTCGTTTTTTCTATCAATATTGATAAGGAATCGATATAGTCTTACAAATTCCACTTAAGGCTATAAATTATAAATGCATGCACACGTATTATACACGAACGAATGCGATTCAAGAGCCAAGAAAAATGCATCCATATAAAAAATATACCTAGGCATATTATGTGTTGCATGCAGTGCATACCTGTTCTTTTAATTCAAAAACGCTTAAATCACAACAAGTGGTCATAACTTTAAGTAAAACAAAAGGACTGCATATTATATAGCAATTTGCGTTGCAGTAAAGTTGCACTCCATATGTAAATACGCAAATACACTAGATACTTTAGTAGTTTATCACGTAGTTTGACTTTTATCCTATGATAATATAATAACCAGATTATCTTGGGCTATTACTGAGCTTAATGACCATCGATAAAAATGGAGCGGAATAACAACGAGTAAACTATTTTTTCCACATTTTTTTTTAAATCCTGAGATATTGTATACATAGTGTAACGAAGGCATAACAATAATCCCCATATTACATGTTGGAATGAGGTGCAAAACGTATCCTTCTCTAGGGATTAACTTGTTTGTTAAATCAGCATATAATTCAGTAATCAGTCATTCATTCCTTCAGGTAAGTGTGCATTTTTTTGACATGCAATATATATGTTTGCAAGCACAGCATACCTCATTAATCGGCCATCTGATATTGTAGCTAGCTGTACCATGGTTTTGGTTTATACCACGTTTCGTTAATTACAACCGGAAGAGATGATGACATTGTAAAAATGTTTCTTTTTTGCATTCTTTGAAACACGAATAACGCGATTCCAACAAGATAACCACCATAACACAAGCTTTTTTTTCAATTGTGAGCCCAACTTTCATTTAAACATTGTATATTATGTAGACTGTGTTGTTGGTTGGAGGTGTGTGATCGAGTTAACAATGAGATAATGAAATAGAAAGAAACGTCTACGGCAGTCGAAAAAATAATATAATATGTATGTTGTCGGTGATGTATCTACGTTGAGGAATGGTTACATATATAATATATCGTTTTTTAGGTTAATTAGGAATTAACAAATAAGTACATTAAACGCCACGCGTGAATACGAAAGCATTGAGATTGTTGGCTTTGTTGGGTAGGGATGTGTAGCATGTGTACAGACAGAGGGCTAATACAATGCACAAAAAAATTGCAGGCGCTTTACTTCCGAAGAATGTTAACAACACCGACGACGGATGCATGTAATCTTTGTAGATGAATAGAGCTGGGGACTAAAGTATCTCAAGAGTATATCAAGGAAGCAAGTCAAATCATTCGCAATAGGCTCGTCAAATATATTCATCATCGCCGTGTGGCAGTTTCTGTGATTTATTGTCAGTGGGAATTCCATGTAATTTTTGCCATTTTCCTCACATGCGGTTTGCCTCAATTCAAAGAATTAGCTGAGATAATATGTGCAGATATGCACTTTATTTATTGTTTTATTGGGCATCTCGTAAAGTTGCACACACACACACACTTCCTCAGAGGGAATGTGGAATACGAAATGCTCTAAAAAATGTGATAAAAATTTGTGTGGAAACTGATGATGCCATGATACTTTTTTATTGGGTAGAAGCAGAATGCTATTATGCGCAGGCAGGTGAGTTTAACTCAAGCGCACCCCGTGCATCATGCATCATTAGTAAGTATTTGCTACCTGGAAAATTGCTAATGCCGCCATGTACCCAACTACAGAACGTCATAATTGCAGAAACTCATAAAAATGCAGCAAGCACCAAGCCCAGTTGACCTTGACAGTGTCTTACGGTTAAATGGGATTTACGAGTTAAACGAATGACTGCTGATTGAAACATCGATTCGGCTGACATTGAAGTCGCTCTCTGAATTAATTCCATCTTTGAGGAAAATTGGATAACTCTGCATGAACCTTCATTAAACGTACATTTTTGTACTGACAAAATAACATTCCGAATTAAATGTAACGCTCAAACTCAATATTATTATTAATAATATGTTTTAATGTTCCTTAAAGTTGTTAATTAGACATAAATGCAAGGCATTTGGAATGGCAAAGTTTATACCCGAACCCGACCATTACTCGGTGGTGCATGGTAACTCATTGTCAGTCAGTTGTACCTACGTACATTTTGTGGAGGAGGTGGGTCGCGTTTCGTATTTATTTTTAATTGGCGTAAATTACATACCACTATCACTTTTGACATTGACGGCAAATTTATCTCAAATTAATATTAGTTGCCATCTGGTGGGTTCGTGCCTCGCACCATCATTTCCTTTCAGAAAATTTATTTATGGCAGTAAACAAATGTCAACTTTTACGTATGTAGCACACAAATAAGCACACATTTAATACGAACTTTCATTGCACGTACACATTTTAATTAGCATAAATTACTCATCCAATAAACAACTCGAGTTTAATATACTCTTTTAGTCCCATTGATTGCACTCTGCTCCGGCTGTAGAGGACAAAGTGAATTACTTTTATTGCTAAAGTTTAGCAGTAGGATCCAGCAGGGAGCAAATGATATCTCTTGTGACGTGTAAGCAAGCAGATAGCGAAACGACAATGCAAATTTACACAAGCAACAACATAACATGATAATATGCTTTTAGTGAAAGCGATTCTTGCAAACCTAGTCTCGCAGAGAGAGACACGCAGGCGACGTAAATAACAAAAGCATTAATTAGAATATCATATATATAAAAAGAGTTCCACCACCATCCAACTACTCCTTCAACAATTGACGAGCATGAAAAATACCCTTAATCAATCCAGTCCCCTGGCGCGACAATTTTCTTCCATTCGACATTGGTCCTTGTGTCAAAATCACCTTGTACCCAAGTAATCGATATGCCAACTAACGCCGCATATTACAGCTCATTTTCTACTTACTTACATTTTCCATTTACACTAAAATGGACTGGGCATGTTCTATAAGGACATGGCAAATGAAGCCGAAGAATTTTCGTGCTTACTCCATTCCGTTATTATTATTAGTTGTTACTACTATTGCACACTGGGGCAGTTACATATTATAGCCTTCTGAATTATGTATAGACATGGATTATAACTTCCTATTTGTGATCATGCAGCTTAACGTAACCTTGCACAATGATATCAAGAATTTTGCAGTCATAAATTTATTTGCAGCTCCTGCAAAACCTTTCAACCGCACTTAATATTCACCAGTACTCTTGAATGTACAGTACATATTATGCATACCTATCCAACTTAATTAAAGATTGATTGCGCTCAAAGTTTATATGTGCCTACAAGAGCACAAGGATGAAGTATTAATAAGGATCTCTATGCGATGTAGTATTATTGAATTTTTTTTATTCTTAATTTCATCAGTTCATTCATATACATCATAAAAATCGTGTCTAATAAAACGGAACACTAACTCACACATCCAATATATACCTATATCGACATGAAACACGGATTTCTTTTTTCGAATGTCAAACGTAACGAGGTTCTGATTAAAATTTATTTAAATAATTAATATTCATTACCTATTTGAGACACACGACATGGTGCTGCACTTTCGATTCAAGTGATAATTAGTTCAACCATGAATACCATTGCACTCCTGTCAGAACATAAATTTTCTATAAAAAAAAGCTTTATTCTCACTGTTACATCCCTGTCGGTAGACTTTAGCCAAAAGTTAAATCCCATATAAAGTTTTTTTTTCCTTCTCTTAATACTTACGTCTAATCTTTCAATAGAGCTCTGAATCTTCGAAACAATTTCATGTTATTGTTGGAAGGTCACCAGAAAACTCGAAATAAGTGCACTTTTTTTTACCAAGTTTTCCCCCCTCCACACTCCACTCCAACGTGTGCTTACGCTATACACAAACTGTTGTATAAAATGCAGAAAAAAAACCTTTCTTTCATTAACCCTAACCGTAACAAGTAATAAAATTCAGAGAAGCATATATAGGCATCAACCAACACAGAAATTTGCTAGAATAATTATTAATCTGCATTTTTTTTTACAAAAAAAATTCTAACAGATTGGCCAATTCCAAGTACAAATCTATACTGTTACAAGAAATATTACACGCAGCGATAACATTATAGAGAAGGTATAGAGTATAATATACGAAAAAATTATCGTATTTTTCCGTACTTTATCAAATGAATCAATCACAGATTGATAAATCTTGCCCAAAAGAGCCCGAAACGTTACATTATTAGTTTACCAGCCCGTAGTGGTAGTAACATGTCTACATTATTACGATTTATGAATGCATGAATTCATGCATGCAATCAAAGCCCTTTTTTTCGAATGCAAAACTAAATAATTTGGATTAGAAACGATATCACTCTGATGATTTTTTTAAAAAGTAAAATGGGATTTTCCCCCCGTGTGTGTATCGCTAATATTTTTTCATGTAAGTAGTTAGCAGGATTTCACAGTGTTATCAGACGGTGGTCGTCATCCAACAAACACCCTGCGCTACACAGATAATTTTTTTTCCTTCACTTTTGTGCTGATATTATTATTGCAACAGGTGATAATCGCGGAGGCAGCCTCGCTACCAGGACTATTATTAGAAGCGTGTTATCAGGGAAACACCATTTCAAACAATCTGTTACAATCGTAATTGCAGCTGAAGTAATAATAATAGAATAGAATAGAGTGTTCAATACGTTGTGTAAAAAATAGCATTGCAGGTGGAGGTAGCAATGCACATTTTTCCTCCAAGAAGAGACACACACAACAACCTGAGAAATCGGCTCTAAAATCCATTTATTTTTAAGATTAATTTTTAAACACACTTTTTCAGACCTTATAGTCTAGTGACCTTAAAACTAATCCGTATCCGTATACTATGTTGTACACACTTTAAAAACCTTTTCTTTTCCGTTTTACAACAACGCTTCCTATTTCAAAGGACGTGGTATGTGTGCGCCGTGGTTGATTTGCAAAAATGTAGCTGACCTGAACTAGTAAAGTACTTAAGTGTAAGTAAGCCCAAAAAATTATGCGACTTTTATAAAATAATATATATATTCTCTATTATTGTCACGGCGCTGTTTCTCCTCATAGATCATTCATATTTTACGATTTATTGCTTTCGAGTTTTACCGAAGCTCCTGTGAAGCATGACCTAAAACCAAATTGATTGATGGCCTGAACAAGGTATGAACATGGAAAGCAAATATCTTTTTCTAAAGCCTATAGTGATGTTTACAATTACATCATCTACAGTTGCAATCTTCATACCCTGCCTGATTTTACGTCCAATAAGGTTCTCAACTCAAACCAATTGATATCCCACGTAGGATCCCAATTAGTAGTAGCTAAAAATTGCATCACAAAAATACGTACTCCCCTGTAGTGTGCTTGTTGTTGTAAATTACACGCACAATAATTTTGAGAGTGGACGCTGCTGTAAAAGAAGTTACCATGTACAATAATATGTTTTTATTATGTAGTAAAGTAGTAGTAAAATGGCACTAAACGAATTGTAAAACTAGCATATTTTTTGCATATTTGAGTAAATGAAGCAAGTGAGTGAGCGAGCGGTGCAAGTGATGATGATGATGCACGTGATACGCTCCTCCGTGTCGTCGTGAAGGCATGGCAACAGGGTATTCATCGGTACCAGCTAAATTAGGCACGACGGAACACAAGATATTATAGCATCCAACCTAAAAATATAAAGAAAAAAAACTTTCAGATGCTTCCTCAATTTAAATTTTCAATGTGTTCACGTTTTATGCAAAACTAAGTTGTTTGTCAAAAACACTATATGTTTCTGTTTCTACTCACTCCTCAACTCATACCAGCACCACCACTGATAACTTTGTTGTCGTCGTCTCGTCTGCACTGCTATTCATTGTCAGAGTTGTTGTTTAGAGATTTCCTCAGATGCGTTTTGGTAATGTTTTAAAAGGAGGATTTAAAGATTGCTGCAAGAGAGGTTTTTGCATTATTGCGCACGTCTTTTTTTCCTGTATTGTTATTTTTGTGTACGACTTTTTGGATTTTTAAAAGGTTGCGTTAGGCTTTTGCACGACGACGAGTGGAGTGGAGTGTGGTGTTTGCATAACTCTCGTCGACTATGTCGTTGTTGTTCCTCCATTCTATTATTCTTATTTGTTGCTTCCGGAAGAGTTTTGAAGCAGAAAATTGACTGGTCTCAAATTCTCATCCTATTTTGAGCAGAGAGATATATTTTTAAAGACATAAATGAAGGCACGTCACACGGTGTAATAGTAATGTACCAAAAAATTGAATTAGCTCTATCTATATGCACACACTCTCAACAACAGACAGACAGAACAGGCCACAGACAGACTCAACAAGTTTTGAGCAGCAGCATCAGCAGCAGCGTTTTAGTTACTTGCTTACATATATTTAGTATTGGGCATGAGTCACTCCCTCTGAGATCGTTTTGATGTTGCCAACAAAAAGGGTATCTTTTTTCTTGTGAAATTTCGAGAAATTGAATAGAAATGAAATGAGAGTAGTAGTAGTAAACATGTTCAAAACACATAGCCACTCTTTAGCCATTTTGTTAAATTACCTTTTTCTCAAGCGTGTTCTTAATCGAGTTTTAAAGCAAGACCATTTCGGATACGGTAAGCTTTAAGCATATTACTATAAAATCCACCAAAGAAAATCTTTTTTAAATTCAGTCTACATCCCGGTGAACAGGTGTCGCTTGGCGTAGCATTGAATCAAAATTATGAGACGTGAAAATGACACAGATTCTTTTTTTTTACACGAATAACGTAACGCAAGAACGCAACGCGTTCCATCCCAATGCGCTCTTTTCCAATTAATATTTTTACTGGGTTCCTTCTCAAACTCTTCCTTCCTTCCTATTCACATATTTTGGTATGTAGTAGTTGCCTTGGTTTGGGCTGTATTGTTTAAACCACCAAGGAACGCTGCTACTACTGCATCCGCCTCGATTCATGAATAAATTGACTGGTTTCTTTGACTGATGAATCAGTAAAAATAAAAAACGACAAAGTGGAGGGTGGAGGTCTAGTGGTGGTGGTGGAAGTTCATCAGGATGGATGGGTTGCCAACTTTTTTGAGCTTGGCCCTCTCCCTTGCCTAATGAATTAATCAATCAGTTGATCTGATACTCGAAACATATTTTGTTCTGAGCCCAGCAGGCCATTTATTGCTTCCACAACGACAACAACAACAACAACGAAAATCATGCTGATATCCATTCATTCATGTCGCTAATTTTGAGAAGTTGACCCCCAACTCATATCTACTACCCTCACCCCACTCACTCGACTCTCGCTCGTCACCAGCCACACAAAGACTGGCAGTATGATTAAAGTACTCTCCAAGTTTCCCAATAATAATCTTTACAAAGGCTAATTTCTTGTTGCATCATCACCAGCCGGTTACGCTCTGTTGTTTCACTGTCAACATTTTGTGGCGTTAAAACGCACACCAAACAACTCTACGTTTACTACGTGCCTAAGTTCATAAGTGCAAAATTTCGTTAAGGAAAGCACAAAAACATATATTACTAATATACACTTACGATTGGTATTTCATAAATGAAATGAAAATGTGGAGAGTGATATATATGATGTGTGGAGCCACGACTACCACCACCTACAGCAGGCTTATCACTATCCACCGCTTTAGTCAAAAAAATATTTCGATAAGCGTCGTCGCCCTAAGTCTAGCTCGCAACAAATACAACACAGACAAACGCGTATGGTGCAACTCACCATCATCACCACCACTACGAGCACGAGCTAAACTCACAGAGATTACAAAAAAAGCAAAGCAAAGCACTGAAGTGCACCTGAAAACTTAAGTATTGCCCTCGGTAATGCATTCATCGCAGTCGGTTAATGCAATTCTTCGATAATGATAAGATTGTCTGTGAAGATAACCACACATACGTTTATATATTTACTACAAACTTATTAAATTCTTTTTACCTCCTTATTGCCATTGCATTGCCGTGATTTCATTAAAGAACAGCATGAGAGTGCTTACGAATTGTATTATGTGGATAAAACGTGTATAAAAGGGTTCACAACTTCTTTTTTTTCTCTCAAAGGAGAAGTATTAAGTGTATCGAAATGGTAAACACAAATTTTTATGAGGCAACTCAGACACATAATAATCCACCATATATAAGGTGTACTTATCCATAACGTAAACAGAAAATAAAAGATATTCAACTTGATATATTTGTGTATTTTGTTGGATTTTTAGTATAAACACCTAAACTGCATATGTTTTTTGTGTTTCAGTAGGAAATAAATGCATGGTTGCGTGAACACTGTTAAGGATTCGTATCATATTGATTAGGATGTTTTAAAGAGTTAAAGAGTAGTAGTAGTAGTAGGAATGCAAAAATGGTTACTTTGGATTTGGAGGGTATATATGGGTATGGGTACGCGAATTGGTGGAAAAGAGTCGTTTCATTAGCTAATTTTTCATACAAAGCATCTCCCTGTTTTATATCTAGACGATATCAATCTCTCTGGTTTTAGTTGAGATGAGTGATGTGATTAGAATACGTATTGAAGAAAGAAAAAGAAAAAAATGCATTTTAATGAAAAGTTTATCAAGGCTTTTTCAGATGGAGATCACTTTAAGTCAATTTATGTTTCTATAAAGAGGTTTTCGCATAGATGAGAACACCATAAGCGACGACTGACTGAGAATTTTGAGTATAACAACAAAACAAAGTCTTGTTTAGCAATTTTTGTAAAGGAGCTTTTATGCCTTAAAATAGGTGGTGTAACAACAACGGCCTGAAGAAAAGGGGTAAGTAGACAGAAAAACTTTGACAAAAAAAGGGTTTCTGTGGAATACTTATTATGGAGATATACATTTATATATACGCCGAATTGTAAAGAGTAGAGGAACAGGGTGGTACTTACTCACAAGTCTTCGTTAGGCTCATGAAAAATGTATTATGAGCAGGAAAAAAATTGTACATTCCTGTCTTGTAGATTTTAATCTCGAGCTCTAAGAGGAATCAATAGATCATGACGATTGATCATGAGTCGTGATGACGCTGTAAGATCAATCAACCACCCAAAAACGTATACACCACGAATCTCCTAAAAATATATATAAATACATATATAAGTAGGTAATCTTTTTTTAGAGAATTTTTCTTAAGACAGGACACTTGATTCCTACTTCCTGACCCAAACATGAAAGTGGATTTAATATCCGCGTGAGATTTAGTGTGGAGATAAAACAGCCCTAGATACTTATATATACGTTTCTCCATGTTTCCTGTTTTTATCTTTGGCTTCTTTGGGTTCGATTTTCAGGATTTACGTCAACCTTAAAAAGGTAGAAAAATAGGCAAGACAAAAAAATGTCTAGATAATTTCCCCCATTTCCAGCAGAATTACTTGATAGCCCTACTATTAGCGTTGAGGTACGACTGACACAAAAGATAGAAACGACAACACACCACACCACACCACCTGCACCTGCGCATTCAACAAAGGGAGATAAATGTTGATATGATTGTGATGAGTCATACACGCGAAACGAATCCTTTACGGATATGAGGACACCACTTACACGAGTAGTATATGTCCTGCCTAAAGCCAAGATACCGGGCTAGAATGTTGTGGGCTGTTGTGTCTAATGGATGACAATGGGGATTTTCCTTAAATGCAAATCAGCAAAAGTGAGATAATCTCCAGATAAAAGCATGTCATCCTGTTTCTCGGACGGATGGAATCTTTCTTCATGGACGACAAAAACCCAACACAAACATGATTCTCGGGATTCCACCATTCATTCATTCTAAAATTTTTCCAAGTGAGTAGTTTTTAGAGTGACATTTTCCTGGATCCAGGATGGCAGTAGTGGATTTGGGAGGTTTTGAAGCGTATAAGCTGAAAATGAGGTGGGGAACAAGCAATAATTGGAGTGAAGAAAAGGAAACGGATTCATTTAGACCAGAAGAATGGGTGTCATGCGCCTCTCCCCGCCGCGCCGCCTGTACTTACCACCTCTGCGTAGAGTTAGTTTAACAGGTTCTATATAGACAGGTAGGAGAGAGAGAGAGAGAGAGAGAGAGGGGAAGACCACCTACGTATTACGTATTTATATGTAGCCAAGCCACTTTACAAGCGATGACATTTGACTTGTTGCTTGTTAGTCCCCTATAATCAGATTTATTTTCCCAGCTAATCCAACCGGTATCTTCTTCTTGGCGCAAGAGGAATTGAATTGAATTCAGCTTTTCTTTCTTTTTTTCAAAATTAAGAATCCGACCTTTAGTAGCACTCTAATAATGATTTGGGATCACGACATAACCAACTTATTATGGAATGGAAATCATGTAAATGTTTTTATAATGCCAACTTGGGAAAAACAGCTATATACAGCTAGTTGTTGTAAACTACATGTTTATTAGCTTCCGTAGCATGAAGAAAAGGAGCGAGAAAGAGCGGTCTTAAATTCCACCCTGTCGACACAACACAGGATATGCGGAGAGCAAGTTTATTTGAAGCAGAGCCCATAAACAACCATTTTGCATCGTGAACTTCATCAAAAAACACACACACTATATTCTAATGTGAGTTTATAGTTCTCTACCTGCAATTTTCCTCGACACACTAAATCTCTCATGCTCATTTGCCCCTCTCTCAAGAAATTGACAATAATGATATGTCTGAGATGAGAGAAGGAGAGAGAAACACAATTTTTAGAAAAACAACAGAGTATAGAACAAAGTGTTGTTGTGTTGTAAACCCCAAGAGCTAAGCCATTTGGCCACCACTTTTTACGTCACCCCTCCTAATAACAGCCACCATTTGACTTGTGGGGAGGGAGAGACGGGTGAAAAAGGAAGCTCATTATGAATTACACTAACTACAACTGTGTTGATAAAAGGGCACGAGTGGCAGCAGGATGTAAAAAGAGTGACTTGGGGTGCACGCAGAGTTGAGGAGAGTGCACAGGTAAATAGTGCATTGCATATAAGTAGTTTAGTACGCATTATGCTCACTTGACTTTTTCGACTTTTGATGGGTATAAATCCCAGGTGGTGGTGGTGGCATAGGTACACTTTGGTGATAGTAGTGGTTTTTTTCATATGGGATGATGGTTTTGTGGCACACAGCAAAACAAAAGTGGAAACAACTGAGGAAGTACTAAAACTCGACTGCGAGAAGAGATGGTTTCCTCCCAAAAATGTACAGAGGTGACTAAATTGTAATAGGGAGTAGTAGCGTTTTCAGGCGAAAATTGTATCACAATTTATAATATGCCTCCATCGTCATCATCATCATCCATGTAATCTATGTACAGTTAAGTCGACCAATTTTCTTAAATGTAAACAACATTATAATGGTGTCTCTCTAGTAAAAAGCTGTGGTGGCTTACCATAACATGATGGCGCAGCAACAATAGGAATAGTAAGCTGCTGTCCTTTTTGGGCATTAAGAAAAACCAAGAACCGTCCTCGTCACAATTTTCGAAGGGGCTACGACGATCTACGCACTACGGTCCCATTATGCACCTCTATATTGTTTGTAATGCAGTTTCGAGATTGATGTATGTATTAGGAAAGGCAGAGAGGGATTCATTAAAACTTGGAATATTCATGCAAGCATCGTATTAAACAACAACGATAAAGACATGCATTATGATATTCATTAAATTCTACGGTGGTGTTTCTCCAACGCCATATAGTTTTATTGCTTTGTGGCTCGAAATTAAAGTAGTAGTGGCTTGATGATGATTATTATTGATACAAGGAAAAAAAAATGTGAAATTTGAAATAAATTGCGAAATGCCATTGCTCCCGTCCGACTTTTGTATTCCAAACTGGCATGCATGCGATCCATAAATGACCACATGGCATTCTGCAAAATGGGAACCACCAATCACTTCAAGTCCATTCACTTTAGGCGGCTCTCTGGAAGTTAATTCCGGAAAGGGCCACTTCCCCTCTCTCTTGATTAAATAGTTCCAAAAACAGTCCAAGAAAATCCACCTTAATACGGTAGTCTAACTAACTGCGGTAGAAGCAGTAGTAGGAGTTTCATGGAATGCGAATATGTACTTATCTGCGCAATTTCATTGTCGACAATGGCCTATTATTAGAGAGCCTAGCAGACGGATATGATTTTTCATATAAATACAAGTTTTAGCCCTGCAACATTGCATGCAAGAGGGGTTTTGCTTGTAGAACAAATAAAAAAGGAATTTTGACCACGCAGTGCTTAGCTCAGAATTTATCCTTCGCTCGCGTTATTGCCTCATTTTTGATACATGCACTTGCATTGCAACAGTATGAGTCATCATACTCCTCGTCCATCGTCGTCGTCGTCGTGATCCACGTAACCATGTAACACAACAATACCCTGCTTGCACTTGCTGATTTTTTTTATACTCATTCATATTGCAAAAAACGACAGGATGGTGTGCTATTAAATGGGATATAAACTAAAAATATACATCACCATCACCTATCCATTTCGTCCTTTAACAAACAAAACATATTTAATGCATTACAAAGAAATGCGAGTTGGGGTATGGCATGGATGCATGCATGCATGCCCAGTTCAGCAAAACAAAGTGCAGCAGGAGCAGCAGCGAGAGCACTACTATCATATCACATATCACGTAATACGTAGACCATCCTAAAATTCGTCAAGTACAATGGACTTTGGATTCACCCACCCACCCAAAAATTGCTACCTTCGCCATCGCCACTGTTTGTGTGCACCTCTCTGACAGAGGAGCAGGGCAGGTAGGACACTTTCAGTTTTTTAATGCAATCAAAAAATATATAATATATAGTGCTCTGTCCGATGCAAAGTTGCAATAATCCATCCAGCCCAGCCTTACAGCAGCAGCCAAGCCCTTGTGCGCTGCCTTGCACCTCACCTTCCTCCCAAGCCTGTGTCATGTGATTTGATGATCATCATCAACAGTGTCATAAATTCATGAGGATGGAGCAAAGCACCCATTAAAGTGCATCCACGTTAGATATGAAGTTTATGACAATCGGGTGGTTGGTCTTATCCTGCGGGAAGTATCAGTATCAGCCAACTCTAAAGTAGTAAACCACTTTGAAAACTTGTAATTACACGACCTTCTTATCCCGTCAGAATTACGGATAATTCAAATATTTCGCAATTACCGATGAATTTCTGGGAGTATCTCTGGTGGGAGCGACCTGACTCCTGCTGCTACTATTGCTCCTGGGGAAACTACTGATTGCAAAATGTAAAACTGTAAAAACATGACATAAATGTGAGTCACTGGTTGCAACGTTGTTGGAAAACAGGAACAACATGCTCATCCAATATATATGGTATCGTTATTACGTAGCGGTTTTCCATTAGAGACCAGCACGACGACGAACGAAATGGGATTGAGAAAATGGAAAAAGGGGATGTGTGTCCGTTGTTTGCTGCGCTGCGCTGCTGATGTTTGTTTTGTAATTGCTGTTCCGTAATATCGATAAATATTTGTAGAATGCATTTGCGTGATTGTCATAACGTTCCTTTCATCAAAAGAGTATAATATACCGTCGCGTCGCGTCGTCGTTCTCATCTCCGCTCGAGCTGAAAAATAGCTGCACGAAAACAACATAAAGGGAGAACGTTGGCTACCTCTCTAGCGCTTCGCTAATATGAAAACAACTTGAGAAAATGATCGAGTGATGATAGAAGTTGCGGATATGGAATACACATCATTTTCTAAAAAAGAAAAAAACTGTGATATGTGGTATATGAATAAAAGTAAAGTTATGTATCATAAATAAGCGGAAGACCTTCAATCTTCTTCGCAAGAATCCCAACCCAACGACAACTCTCCAAATTTCCGCAGAAGCACCATCATCATCATCATCCAAAGGAAAACAAGTTTAAATGGCCCTAGCAAAGGAATAACGACGAGTGTGTGGATAGAAAGCGAAAAGGGATTTAAACATGTTGGCCGCTGCTGGTCGACGTTGACCACGGCTGCAACTGTGGTTTACTCTCTTGTATTTGGATATTATGCCCATTTGAAGAGTTGTCCCAGGTAAATACTCCCAATTCACAAAAAACACAACTCCCATAGCGGATCCTCTCCTCTGCTCCTGCTCGTGTGCGTGGTAGCTAGCTGAAGAGTTTGAACCCAAATGTCGTGTCCATCCTCCACCACCACCAACAAGCCCCGAAAAGAACAGTTGCAAAGTTACAAAGACCTAATGGAAATACATAAGCAACCATTTTTCAATTCCATTTAATGTCCTGTCGGCTTCACTTCTTGGTTGCTGCCATATCCCTACAGCTATGTCACGATAGCAGTACTCATAGTGAGCTCCCTAGTCCTAATCCCAATACAACAAATAATGCACACCTTTGCCTTTGTGTAGTAGCCCAGCCAAAACACAAGGCAGGGAGGCAGGCAGACAAGACATCAACCTGAAACGCAAAACAGCCCAGCCAGAAGAGCCTCAATGGAACTGGACCTGGTGTACGTAACGTATACTTTTTTGGCAAAAAGGGTTCACTCGCAGTCTTTTTAACAAAACAGCTAAAATGGTTTTATATGCAAGCAAGCATACATATTTTTGGTTGGTGTACACCTTACACAATCCTTTTGTATGCTCTCGTCATACCGATCATTAAACACAATACCTGGTGGACCTGCTTCACTAACTACAATGATACAACAATGCCTTCTTCTGTTCTTTCGCGAGATACTCATTCATATTATATGGTTGGCCCGATAAAGCAGTCAACAGACTGTAATCAAGTATCGCATGCATGAAAAACATAAACCCCTCTCTGTGAATATTCTACTAGACTTCTGAGCTTCTCTGAGCTCACAACAGTCAGTCCGTACGTACGTACGAACGTAGTACTAGGGACTTTTGTTGATTGCACAGGTGAGTTGCCCATTACACATCTCATTCCTTCGTGATCCCTCCCATTGTATACTTGTTCAGGGTTTGATGTAATATCATGAGGAACCATGTAAAACACAAAGCAAAACCTTTTTCACTTTATATACATACATATACTTAAACCGCTTTGGTTTTCAATGCACACTCACACACCACACGGTCGGTACGGTGGACAATGAATGAGACCTGTGCTCTGGGTTTGGGTTATACGCTTGCTTACCTGTCTATAACTCTACCGTTTTTTCTACACAATGGAGAATATGTACCTCATTTCATTCGAATGCTTAACAACGTCACATTAGAAAAATTATATTACGGGGAAGGATTCTGATTCTAACAGCTTGGACAGCAGCAGCCGAGCCTGCATGCATTGCATATTATCCCTTTACTGCTACTCCTGCTCCTCTGCAGAGTATATGTGTACATGGCTGAATTATTTTTACGTTTTATTTCAACCTGTATATCGAAAAAAAAAGTTTTCCCTGTGATACATTCCGCATATTATACGCTATACTATGATATAAAATGCATGTATAAAAGCGAATATGAGAATATTGCATGCAATGTTATCTCCTAATATTCGCTCAACAATACATACTACGCGAACGTCGTCCGTCACTCTCGTCATCATAATCACCTTTTGCCACTACTGCTCCTATCGTGTGATAACAATTCCACGGAGTATATGTATGGTGAGGTTGGCTCACAATGCATCCACATTTTTTCCACAGTAAACTCAGTGGTACCACCGAAAGTGGTAGTAGTGTTAGAATCGGCGTCGTGTCGTCGTCATGACTATGGTCGCGTATGGTTGTCGCAAACCCAGACGCCGTCATCCTTGTCATTCCCTCAACAAAGTGGTGGAAGGAGCTAGGAGTGAGCAGCTCGCTTGATTTCACAGGATCTTCAGCCAGAAGATACCTGCAACGTGTACTCTTGTTGTACTGTACAGAAATAAATAAAACATTTTTTTCTGCTCTTCATCTGTGAGCACACCTGTGCATCCTAATTGTTTAAAGTTGTAAGGAGGATCTCTGTTGTTCCCTGACAAAAAGTTTAGGAACCCACAACGCAACATCTGAACATCCTGCGAGTGCGGTGACTGTTTTTTTTTGTTGTATTGGAATTTTTCTCAGAGAAGCAAAATTGCTCGTCAGTGACGTGGAACACGCTTGATTCACTTTACCCAATAAACAAAAAACATTTCAATTTGCCGTTTTGTGAGAGAGTGTGATGGGATAGTAGTAGAGTTCCCCTTTGGAACACATAGTTCTCCGCTACCTGTGATTCATGCATTTACACAGTATATTGGTGCTGCTTTCGTGCCTCATGTATACCTGCAACAACAAGCTCATGTGAATCCGTGATTTTCATCAAGCATCATCATCCGTTTGCGAAAACAAAGAAAAGTCAAAATGTGAGTACAATTTTTTCCCTTGAAAAAAAATCTTTAACAAAGTCAACATTCTCCAGAAAAGAGAGGCGCAAGGAGGTATATATGCATAAAAAATGGTTCGTCATATCCACACAGTAAAAGCACCAAAGCTAGGAACGTGGCCGTGTGGCACAGGTGGTGGTGGTGGTGGTGGTGGCAATCACGATCATTCCCTCATTATCATCAAAAAACCCCTTATCAAAAAATAATACTATCAACTCTGATTCCGCAGAGACTCAGTCAGTCAGTTTATCCGAAAAGGGAGCTCTCTGCCACTTTATTGCGCTCCTCATCATATGCATCCGCACGGACGTTCACGTACAAAACATTCTTCACATCCACCTAGACATTATGCATTTAGTGTACCCACCACCTACCCATTTGAAGTTACCTACCTAGAAAACTAATTGAGCACATAGAAGATGCAAGAGAGAAGAGAGCTCCTCTAGTTCCCACAACTTTACTTCACATTTTTTTTTATTATTATTCATGTTTGCTTACTTCACTTCCATTGTCGGATGGATGGATGCCTGCCTCCCTGCAGCATTATATTTTCTATTGTTTACACATGCACATACATATTGTATTTCAAGAAGTTATGATGGCTAGAAAGAAACGCACTCCTCTTTTTTTAAAACTCCCTTGAGCTATAAACAAGCAAGTAGTAGTGGGTGTACAAGTGCAATCTGTTATTAGTCGACGAGCCGAGTTGGGTTTTTTTTCTTTGCAGGCCTAGTTTCGTTTCATTCTCGACGGATAAGACCAACAAACAAGCAAGGGAAAAAAACTGCTAATTTCTTCCTCTACAAAACATTATATATATTTTTTTTTCTTTGTAGACCAGCGGAACTTGATTTTTTTTCCTTCTTCAAAAACAACAATGATGCATCTAACCTTAATTTCTAAATAGGGCAAGGAAAATGGGATTATTTTTTCCAGAAAACAGCAGCACAGCTAGCTAGCAAGCAGCTTGATAATATGCCATGATTTGCAACTGATTTACTGTGCAAACTTTACCCATTGAGGGGGAAATTAGGGTAATAAAGGGGGTGTTCATTGGGAACAATGATTTCCTTATTTTTTTAAAAGCATATTTATATAAAAGCTCATTTCCTCTGGGACTATACATGGAAAATCCAATATTTTGCGGCGCAAAGCTCTGCACAGACAGACAATAATCATCGCACAAAAATGATATTGTACTTCCATATACGTGGAAATTCGATTAAACCCGGAGGACAGTCGACGATATATAATACTACTACTACACGTACGTGTACAACAACAAGAGTAGACAAATATGAACTTGCGAACTTGACTGTGTACATATGTACAATTTTATACACAGATAAGGGCATAAAATACGCATAGGTATATGCACAATTTTATTTCATTAATGGTTGGTATATGGAATGGACATGGACATGGCAGCAGTCGACTCGTCGACATAATAATATATAGCCTCAACGATATCGTTGATCCCAAATCCCAATAATGCAATGTTTTGTCGATTTTTCTCTCATTCGTTTCATTGTCCTTCGTTGACGTACCTCATGCTAGTGTGTCCCTAACTAAGCTGGGCAATTATTTGCAGAAATTGGTTTGCCAACCATGACTGCGCGTACTGTGTACACAATACCGTTCAGAGTGTGCGGGTTGATGATTGATGTTGATAGCGTTATTAATCGGAAGAAATATATATATATATATTTTTTTTTCTATGAACTAGTAGATTCTTCATTGAGGAGGATCTATCTCGTTGTGCATGTGTCATCATCATCATATTTTGCACCCAGAGAAAATGGGTTTCTTTGAATAATATGGTACTTGAACAACACCATGATATCCATCACCTTTGACATAATTCAATCTAGTTTAGTCTCCCATATAGGCGCAACTATTACCAGACTCAACACAATGACGCAATTATTATTATTACAAGTTGCTTATTTGCATTCAGTTTAGAATAAAAAATTAATTTTCAATGACTAAAATCCCAATAGGTAATTAATCCCAATACTATGTATTATGGGCAACGTAGTAATAGGATAAAATGCAATGCAATAACAGCTCGTTAAAATCATTAAAAAATGTTTCGCAAAGAACTCAACTGAACATAAGCGAGCATAGTATTTCCTTGCACATTCTTTTCACATTTACCTACCACCACTGCACTCAACATAATATTCGTAGTCTAGTCTCTGAATTAAGCGTGTCTTGTTTCATTCATTCAGAACGGAAATCAAGTTGTTTTCCAACAAAGAAAACTTGTGTAGGCATGTGTACACATACCAGGGACTTGTTCAACGTCATGTACTCAACCAAAAACTAGAAAAAAACTTACAACTTTTTGTAAGGACCTACATTTTTATTTTTAATCAGCATGACTATAATATTAATTGTGCATTAGTATTGATTATTTAATTGTAAGTATTAGTAGTAGGTTGCATGCGGCATATTTTATCATATATTATTATTATATACCATTTCACAAAGCCAAGTAGCTAGTAGCGTAGGATACAGAGATTTACAAAAAAATAAAAATATATATATATATTTTGCCAAATCCCATCACCACACACACCCTGCGTTTGTGTGTTTGCGTACCAAGTTCACATTTTTATTTGAAACTGCCCAAGTTATACAAAATAAGCATACACATCCGTATATATATACCTTTTACTGCAGAGACTAATTAAATGGTTACAAGAGTGCTCAAGTAGGTGTAGAAAAGAGTAGTAGTAGTCGTTCAGATTAACACAACTGATTAATAATGGCTCTAATAACATTTAATTTTCCTAAAACAGACACAGAGTAAAAAACAAACAATCTTTTTATATATGCACCTATACTTTTGTAACTACCTAGGTAATTTTCTTTTGTGATGTGATCCCAGATCCCATATCCACCTAGGTATTTAATTGGCTATGTAACATTTCCAAATGGGATATACTACTACCTATATACCCACACAAAACGAATGTTTCTTAACTCGTAATACCAAAACAGCCATCATTGCCATACAAAGAGTAGTATTTTGAAGGCACTATTTTATACACCAGTAGAATTTTCTGTTTGAGTAGATGATTCTCACACACACACACACACTCAAACACTGATTAAGGTTAAATGTGCTAACATTAAAATTATTATATACCACGAACGAGCGAGGTGAAAAACTTTCTTTGGAGTTAAAACTCCATCGACAGATGGGAATAATTTTTCATAAAAAAGGGGAAAATTTATATACCAAAACTTTAAATCAAAGAGATTCTCATAAAGTTGCTCTTACATGAATCCAAACACTCAATAAAATCTGCTGAGATTTACACCATATATTAAGGCTATATAATATACTCGACCGTGCACATTCGTTTCATATACTTAAGATTCTCTCAAGAGAAATATATGTAGACAGTTAAAGGACTTAAAGGACTAGAGAATAATATATAATGTGTTGTTTTCAATGCCAAAAAATCATTTTAAAAATTCAATGTTGTATTTATGGAAGTAATAATAATTTTCTTTTATTTTCTAACGAAATCCTTCTCTGTCTTATCTGATCCTGTGATCAGGTCAAGACATATTTTATTTCTATGTGGGTACTACTACTGCATATTATACGCTGCACAAGAGCCTGTACTTACTTATATCACAGGCCTGCTAATGAGGAATGTGTGAGTGAGCTATTCTGTTGTTACGTCTCCTCTGGCTATTACTATAATACCTGCTTTAAAGAAAACACTTTTATAATAATATGTAAGTCCTCCGTTTGAGCACATATTTTCCACTGATGATTGTGTGTGAGTCGAGAGTCCACAAGAGTATTTCAAAAATCCCAAAGTCAGAGTCAAACCCAAAAGGAAACCACACAATTCCCATTTGGTCAGAGGGAAGTACTAACCCACCAGCCAGAAGCCAGACTATCCTCTAAAACATTAAACTTCATGCTATTTTCCACAATTTGTGTAAATTGGCGATGATGATGGATGGCAACGTTTATATGGCATGGTATGATAGGCACAAAAATATAAAGTTTCTGTTATTGAAAAAGGGAAAGGGAAGATATATTATTATGAATTATTGTGATGTATAGACACGTTTGAGAGTTTTGCTATTGTTTAAAGCACTGCTGACTGAACTGACTGAACACGAGATCTTGGCTGCCAATTTCTGGGAGCAAAACACACGCTGAGCGAGATATCAAAGAATTTTTCTGCACACCTACTACAAAGGCCAAAAAATTGCTACTGAATATATTATATTGTTTCGTCTTGGCGGGGCTCTCTCTATCTCTCTCGCTCTCTGCAGAGAATTATCTTTAAGGGGTTATGATTCACGACATCAAACCCAGCAACTAGAGAAAAAGAATTTTCGTAGAGGATTGATGACCTTCATTGTTATGAAGTCATGTCATCATAATCATAAAAAAATGTGCGACGTGTAAGTTGCGTTGCTGAGGTGACTCTTTTACTCTCGATGGTGTGTAAGGTCGGAAAGTGCATCGTGTTTGTCTCACGTCATCTAGTTCAAAAGGGATGTGACCTAGTTACAAAGTACTTGCATAGTTTTACATGAATGATAATCCTCCAGGGCTTTTTTATTTTGCGTGTTGTTGAGTCATGCATTTAACAGCTTCGTACTCATCGTAAAAATTTAAAGCAAAACAATTTTTAATAATGCCTAATTAGAATAATGGGAGGTTATGATACCGGTACAGCAGAACTGCTTTGAACAGTATATAGTTTGCTGACATGTATTCAATCCTTTAGCTTCACTCACAGTTTAGTTGTCAGTATTTCAATATTTTCTGAAGTGCAAATAAATGGTAAAAAAACTGTTTTCCGAGATCCACCCACTACATTTAACATTACATACGCAAAGCGTGTTGTTGTTGCTAGTTTCCAGTTTTCAACAATTTCCGGCATGTGGCATAATTAGGTGTCATTTTGAGCCAGTTGTTTGCCGTTTCGACTTGTATATATTATCTCGCATTTCTTTGTTATGCAAACCCCGTTATAGCATCCTTTGATTAGCAACTGTATGACCCAGAAAAATCTCCCAAAAATCAACAATGTCGTCATCATAATTAGCTTCTAACGTGGCAACTCCATCGTATGAAATTTCTCCTCTCCAAGTCCGTCATCCATCGCGCATCGATAACGATGTTCCACGTAATTGAGCAAGAAAGTTGGGCTTAAGTTGATGAGAAGCGAAGTGATATAATTATTATCATTGTTATCATGTCGTCATCATCATGGATGCATATTGATGAGCTCCGTCTTCGTTATGATCACACCGATGATGATGATGACGACTTTCTTTGTGTAGAGAACTGCATATTATTACACGCATGCGTTGTAGATCAACTCTGGTGACATGACGCAATGCAATCTCATTACAATTATGACTGATAGACTGAAGAATACACAATGGCAAGACGGATTGATATTATTTTTGTGATTCACATCGCATCACTACTAATGCCAAAATGGAATATTCCTTTTGGATACCATGCCTCACTGGCTGAATGACTGACTGACTGTCTGAGTGGGCAATAATAACTGACCACAAGAGTCACAGCTATTTTGTACACACAATGTGAATAAAAAGGTAAATATTTGAGATGCACCTGGTGGCTATGAGGGATGTTTAATAGCATGTCATTTCTTTTTGTATCATTAAGCACCACCAACAACAACGTCGTAATGCTGACTACATCATGATAAATATAGGCATGCAATCATACCGAGTCAATTACTTTTTTGCGAAAATACATCATAATCAGCCTCATCATCATCACCATCATGCTCCTCATATTCATTTGCTGTGGGCTAATTTTTGCTGGAATTCACACTTTGAACGGTCATTAATTCCACACAGTAGGCAGCTGAACTAAAGGTTGATTAGACGCGAACTAATTAGTACGCAAAGCACTACATGAAAGCCGCATTAGGATGCTTTTATAACGGAAAAAATAAATCGCAAAGTGTATCTATGTACCCTTGTGGAGTTTATGACAATAATGAGCAAGGTGCCACCTTTAATTATACACAGAAGACGAAGGCAAATTGCCTATTAATCCCCCTCCCCCTGCATCCATCAAATTAGACGTGAGATGTTTTTCTTCTCTCTCTCTCTCTCTCTCTCGTCTGGTATACACGTATATCCCCAGACTCTCTATTTTTTAGTCTTGATTGGTGATTAGGTGTGTGCACTAATTAATTGTATGTAAAACGATAATTTTTCTTGGTACACAACTCCATTTGTACTCTTTTATTCTACTTGACACCCAACGAGCTGCTGATAGCTCTGCTCTGTAGTGAAAAAATAGACAATAAAAACACACTTAATTACTTACTAACTGCAAACATTCCACATTTTAATCGGCACTTGACGGCCGGACTCTCGTGTGCCCCTCTCGTTATTACATTTCTTTTCTTATAACTCTCGTGCTATATGCTCCTTTGGTTGATGTCATGCCCCTCATTTTACTGAAGCCCACATAAGTATATATATAAAATAAATTCCGACAAATCTACACAGGGAGGTTTTATACGTACCAACATGGGAAAAAGTGTTTTAAACACAGATCCTTACTTTAAATGACCTGTTCAATACGAGTTCGTTCACATGCTTAACAAGAAAAAACCATTTTTTTATACTTAAAACGCTCCATCCTAATCTTTAACTATCTCACGTTTCGACGTTCCTTTCTTATAAGAAGTGTACCTCACCACCACGACAACGATAAGTTTTATACCAAGAGAGCTAAAGTTGGGGCTGACAACTACACAAAACGGCTCAAAGTAGCTCCACTATATAGATTTTTCTTTTTCCATTTTCTTGACAACACAATGGAGGCTCGCAAGCCAGGGGTATAAGACGTTTGATACTTTATGTACTTGTCGTGTCTCCATGTCCAAAAAAATGTCAGCTTGAGAGTGACTGAAACTGAATGGCCATTTCAGCCATCAATCTCATTAACGTAAAGTACACAAAGATTGGTTGGTGGTGCGCGTATCACAGTGGCAGCATGTCGTATGTATAGGAGCAAAGCAAAATAAGCATTTTCTCAGTTCGTATCACAATTTCATAGCTGTTAATTCGGATGGATCAGATTAGCATGACTTCTCTCTCTCTCTCTCTCTCTCTCCCTTGTTTATTTAAAAGAAGGAGAGAGAGAGAAGAAAAAAAGTAATGTTAAGGTGATAATTGTACACAGGTGACTACATTTTTTAGTAATCAAGGCTGAGCAAATGAAATCCTCACCCATTCATCATATCGAGAAAACTGCGACGTATCTGCGCTGACAAAAGTCTTCATCATCAGAACGCATTTCAATTGCATAGGTAATAGAGGTGGTGGTGGTGTACATAGGTACACGGCAAAAGTGTGCTGATAATGTGTACTCTTTGACGAACCTATTTTTTTTTCTTTTTCAAGATTATGAACCGTTACATTTCAAATTACCATGTTACGGAACTTACGCCTTGTTTTCTTCTGGCAACAACTATATAATTGTCTAGTCGAACAGAGCACTAAAAACATTGATTGCTCAATGAGTACATACTGTACGTACGTACTGTTACTGTTGTACAACTAATTAACGAAACAACAGGACAAGAGACAATTTGACAAGGAGTGGATGGAACTACTACTATTAGGTGTAAACCGTTTCGAAAAAAACATGAGTTTAAAAGGCAATAATAAAGGGGGACCTTGCTTGCTGCTGTATGCAAATAATGTGTGTGTGTGTGTGTGTGCCCTGATGAAATGAATAAATGATATTTTCACGAGTTTCATATTATCAACTATCAACTGCACGTAAAAAGTTATAAATCAAGATGGTGATGGGGTAATAGTAGTAATCTTGATGCAGTTAGTTTGAATTAAAACTGAAATCAGAGAACGGAACCAAAAAAAATCATGAGCATAATATGTATAGTAGTGTACATAGTACAATATAGCTTTATATAAAAGGTAGGTATCATAGCTCAGATGTGGGTCTCTTTAAATTTTTATACTATCTTTAAAGGGATTCTCTTCTCATTTTTTTTCCTCTCCTCCTTTAAATACATTATTATTCTCATATCCCAGAATGCATTATTGTAGTATGCTTTTCGCACAACGTATCGTATAGCAAGTAAGTAGTGATGGTTGTTTTAAATAAAGGAAAAAAGTGCCTATCTTTTGCACGCACTGACTGACTGACTGACTTTGTTTATCGCGTTAGGAGTAGAGACTCGTCTTAACTTTATTTAGCTTTAGGAATGACGTGCAGTGGATTGAGATGAATGTGAGGTGGTGGAGGTAACCCCGTATGTAATAGAGCTTTTGGATTTCTTTCTTGCATACTTCATTCATTACGTTTTACCTCTCAGTTTACATCTGAGTGTTACCTGGGTTGCATGCAAAAAGGAAAAAGGTGTGTGTGTTGCGTTGCGTTGTCTTCCAAACGGATAAGTTACAAGTTTGCAAAACTCGTGCTTCTCCTCCGTTTCGCTGATTGTTTTGTTGTGTTGGGTTTACAGTGATACTCGGTACACACTCAACTCGTAAATCCACCACCACCACCACCTGCAAAAGGTATATTTGCGAAAAGTTTAGCAAGACTATTGTCTAAGTGTGCTATGTGTGTGTGTGTGAGGCCATAGCTCACAAAATAATTATGCTCTATTAAAAACAACCATTTGCCAACTCAAATCCCTAAAAAAAATCCTTCTCCCTACTACTACTGCATTTATAATAGAGTTCACCTCTTCTCTCGTCGACTTGTGTGAAGATCAAGCAACGTCTAGAGGAGTGGTAGCGTATATATTTTTTAATGATTATTAATAAAAGGACCACCACCGCAAAAACTTAAGAGTTCATGCATAAAGTCTAGAAAAAAACAACGTTTTCATACCTTTCTATTTATATAAATGTGGTTGTGCATAAAATCATACAAAGCATACCATTATATTAGCTAGTGTTGTTAGGCATAGGCATGCAGTCCGAGTCTGATAAAATGATGACGCTGGTGGTTGGCCAGTTGAACTGATATATCTTTTTTGGTAATCAATGTAGGTATTAGTATTAGAGTATTAGTGTTATTATATTGTAGTAAGCCGTGGTTTATGGGAATTGAAGCGTTTTGCTAGTCCAACATTTCACACTCACTCATGAAATAATATATCCTTCTTCTTCTTCTTCTGACAGTGTTAGTGGTGAGTTCACGCAGCGTGAGTGTGGTGAGTGAACACGCACGCACTAGGGAAATATATATTTTGAATAATAATAATTTGTTACAACTTCTCTAACCAAAAAGTTTACATTCCTCTCTGTTCACACAGGCTCGGTCGGGATAATCTCCAATATTAGTTTTTTGTTACTCCACCAACCAACCACCGTCCGTCCGTCCATGAGCAGTTTAGCTTTAAACTTTAATAGCAGCAGCGCGCAGTCAATGTAATGATAATTTGTTTAGTGGAAGGAAACATTCCTGCTTTTTTTATTATCATCACATCACACACGGCTTTTGTGTTATCACCGTTTGTGTGTGAGTTTGGTGCAAAGCCCTTCACAAAATAAATATATAGTATGTAACTGATTTTTCTTTTTGTATTCTGTTTTTCTTTCCACGGATTTAGAGTTGGAGAGAATAAATGGGGAAAATATAGTAGTGAACCGCAAGTGCCTCTGAAAAGAAACTGAATCATCATCATCATCATCTACATCACCTGCCAGAGAAAAGGAATTGAACAAGAAACTTCTTTTTTGTTTGGTGAAGTGTTAAAAAAAACCACTAGTTTTCGTGGCAATAGTTGCATCATCACAATATATCCCACTGAAAAGCGCTTTTTCCCCGTTGTCACGCAGAGCCTTCAAAGAACTGTAAGATTTGGATAAATAATAATAAAAAAAAACTACAGGCAAGCAATACACTTTCTGACATCCTTCCTTCTTCGACTCAACCCAAAGAATAGTCGTGGCATGTGTGCAACAAAAGTATGTCTATGATATAAAAAAAAGAGAAAACGGGAAGCAGCACCCGATTTCCCATTTTCGATACATATATAAAGGGAAAATCGCACAAGAAAAAGGAGATTATTCTCACCACTCTTGTTAATAATTGTCGACTCACTGTAGTCATGCAAGCCTGCATCAAGACCAAGCCACTAGTAACAACATCCTGGCTGTCATCAAGCCAACGACGAAAAGACGGTTGATTACGGTTCGTCATTAAAATCCCATCGACAAAAAGATTTCCTCTGCTACTGCTGTCAGCGAAAAAAAAATCCCTTTTACACCCCGTTCAACAAAGACAGAAAAAGGAGCGTCAGCAGCGTGTATTGCAGCGCAAATCCCGTCGTCGTCGTGTGCTTTACCCGAGAAAAAAATAACTCTATACCATTTTAATAAGGAAACACTCGCCTATAACGGAACAAGCCGATTCAGCCCCAAAAATAATAATAATAATAATAAACTGCCAAAACAACGTTTCTTTTTTCGTTGTCTCGACCAAGTGGGATCACCTTTGTTCACCCTTTCTCCAAAAAACAAAACCGCCATCGGCTTCGAAAAACAATCATTGTTAAACTTATCCCTCGAATTACATGATTATTCGCGTACCTGGCTCGCAACGTACACTCAAAATACCACACGGATTACTACACCTTTAATAAAAGGAAAAACGTGTGCGAGGAGAATTCCGCGAGTTGCGCTCTGCCTCAATAAGGATTTACATTTTGGATGAACCTTCTTTTTTTCCTCGTGGAATTGCCCAAGCAGCAACACAACACATCTCTCTGCTCTAAAGTCCCCGTTTGTCTGCATATTATCAAATCCGAGCATCATTGGCAATAAAAAAAGTGCATAGAGATGAGGAGTGCCGAGGAAATCAGCTATACAGCATTTTAATACAAATAATATATAAGTTTTAATACCAAGCAAATACCACATATCAAAACCCTTTATACTACCAGTGAAATAACAGGACTTGAACAATATAACAATTTTTGCCCTGCCTTTAAAAAAATTCAACTTGATAAATCGATCATGATGATGAGCTTGATCGTGTGGTGGTGAAGGGTATGAAAAAATGGTTGCGATATACGCGATTTTTACGTAAGACGAACAACCAACCAACCACCCCCAGTTTTGTAAACTCCTTCACAATAGTAATATATAATATAATCCAACATTTTTTTTAACATTCTTTTTTTACCTACAACGTTCACGTTATCCGATATAGTTTGTGAACGCGGGTAGACTCTAATAAAAGTGGGCATCATTCATATATAGTGAGTTAATAATAGGGAACTTCAAAATGGCTCATCCAATCAAGATGAGTTGATGGCATGGCAACTAAGTGAAATGGACTATTAGACGAGGAGTATATTTGTAAACTCCGTTTATCTACTATTCTCTGACAAAATCTGATCCTCTCCTTAAAACTTTGTTCGTTTGTTTGCCTTTTCTTCTTCTTCTTCTTCTTCTTGTTTGGCCGATACCGTCGTCGTCGTGAGCATCAGATTTTTTAAACTCATTGTTTGATCACCGGAGAAAAAAAAAGTAGAGAGCTGTGTGAAGACAATACCTATATAGGTAATCTATATTATCGTATCGTTGTTGAGAAAGGTGTGAAGGGATAAAATACTTTTAAGCTTTGTGTGGCCGAGTGAGAGAGTGACTTTGATTATTATTGCCATTTACGCTATCCTAAACCTGATTTCGATGTATGTATGTATTGACATGCACGAGAAAACAGTAGTGTGAAATTGAACATTCCCTTTTTCTCATCGACATCGACCCACCACCACCACCATCAACCATACTACTACCCCTGTGAGCACTCACTTTAAATCATCATCATATAACATCAACCTTTTTATCCATTTGGAGAGCAGACAATTGACAGTCAATTCATCGAACAGCACAGCTCATTTATTTTAAACCTTAACCAAAAACTGCCCATCGTTAGCTGCTGGGTGGTGTTGCTCCCTCTGAATGGTATATTTGATTTGATGAAAAGGAAAATTGTAATTTAATAAGACAACTGCAATTTTTTTTCACTTCTCATCCAACAAGAAGAGCGAAAAGTCACACGTCCACGAAGAGGGCTCCTCACTGAAACCTGTTGCGATAGGAACGAAGGGATGATGATGTGGATGACTCACTGAGAGTCAATGAGGAGCAAGAGCAGCAGCAGCAATCGAAATAGTTTAAAGCGTGAAGAGCACGAAGGACTTGTGCATTGTGCTGATTGTTTTTTAAAGGCTCACTGCCACCACGACGACGAGTGGATTATAAAAAAAAACGACGTAATACGCGGCGGTGATGTGATGTGATATATCTGTACTCATAGACTTCGTCAGAATAGCATATTAGTATGCATGACTGCTGCCTGTAAACCAGTAGTAGACTCGTATCTTTTTCTTCTCAAATAGTAGCCAGCCACCTACCTATATATCCCATGCGTATCCATATAATAGAAGAAACTCCTTTTTTGTTTTTTTTTTGTTAAATGCGTACTCTTATAGCGATATAGTATATGTGTTGTTGTGTGATTTGAAGTGCGCAAGTTTTTCTTAAATATCATTATAAAAGTTTTAAAGTGAAAGAAAAAGAGAGAGCGAGACTTGTTTCAAGTAGTAGTGTAATCTAGAATTGTAAAAATTGCACTTTGTCAAAACGGACGTTTTTTTTCTTCAGAGGGGAAAAAGTGCACTGCTTCTGTCATTTGTCGTCGTCGGTCGACGACGTTCCTGTTCTTTCTAAAGAAAACCTTTTGCACGATATAACCCATCATCAACCAACACGCACATGCCCTGTGTGGAACACACGAGAGGGGACAAATATCTGTCACATCTCATAATTCCAACTAGATTGTCCCAGGGGAAAAGCCGTTTGATTGACTATATACTATATGAATGAAACCCTGTAATTTTCGACAAAAGAAAAGTGACCACCACCACCACCACCACCGAGAGCTTCAACAATGAATGAATGAGTGGAGTAGTAGTGAGCTCTGCAGAGATCTTAAATGAGACGAGCTCGATTATAAAAAAACAATCCGGCCTACAAACCACCAATATATACGCGACGACGACCAACCACTCTTGAGGGTAATTACCTTCAGGAAAGGAAAATTGATATTCGTTGTAAGAAGAAAAAAGCCCCAAAAACGCCTTTTTGGAGACGTGCATTGCTCCCCATGTAATCCTGTCGTAATGGACTCGAGTAACAACAATTGACTTACATATTTTGCAAGGGAAAAAGGAACATTAACAAATGACAATTTTGCTTTGTTTCTCATTTTTTTGATGATGATGATTGTGAAGTAATATACCTCAGTGTGTGGAGTATTATATTATTTTAGTATTTCGAGTGCTGCTGTGAGTTTTATTGCGTTTTGCCTGTGTGCCGTGCAAAAGACACATTTTTGAGAGAGGGCACGGAAGCATGCAAGTGGAAATTGAAATGAGGGTTTGAAACGTTTCAGTTGAAATACAGGGCAGACGCAACAACAATTCCTTCGTTTTTCTGGGAGGGGTCTAAATCTCTCTCGCTCTCTGGGTAGTCACAACACAACTCAAAACAAGCACATTGTTAGCAATAACTCAAAAAAAGTCTACATTTCAGTGTCCTTACCCTCCACGTACGTACGTACGCCTTTGAACAATACTAAGACACTAACACCGCCAAGAATTTTTCATGTTGTAAACCTAAAAAAATCCTTTACAAAATGTAATTGTTTTTGTAACTTCATTCTAAAGTGTGTATCGTTACGAAAGTTTTTTTTTCGTATGAACATAAAAGTTAAAGTTAGTGCTTTTACCATTATTATCACATATCATCTTTATTACTATTCCTGGTGGTATATTGTCTTAAAAATTAAGTCAGAGGGACCTGGTGGATATATATAATTTCTGAAAGTTGGCTGTGTCTTGATTGTTCTCGCAGACTGGTGATGATAATGTGTGTTTTTATTATTATTAATATAATGTATCATAATAGTACTTTTGACCATTGACTGACTGGGTTCTACAAAGTGATTTTGTAGAATACCTAATATTAGATTAGGGTTTAATACCTAGGGAACTTTTTTTTTACACAACCATTTCAACAATTTAACTTTTTTTTTGAACAAAGGTAAACTAATTGTGAAGTTATGTGAGGTGTGGAAAGAAACTTTGGATGGGAGATGGTCTCGGCTATGAAACAACTTGAAGAGTATGTAATAGCCATGGCGAACAGAACCGAAGAGGCGGATATCCACGAACAACTAATGCAAAAAGAGAAGGATCTTCTGCTTGCAGCAGAATTGGGCAAAGCCCTTTTGGAGAAGAATGAGGAGCTTTCTCGACAAAACGAGAGGATCACTGAGGAGTACACGCAGAAACTTGAGGTAGCCAAGAGAACTTATTATTATTATTATTATTTTGGCACTTGCTTTGCTTCGTCATGTAAAAAAAACTATCATAATATATGTTTTTTTTTTCTTCTTTGGCATTTCAATGTATATATATATATCGTGTATATATTCAAAGGAAAACCTATTGCACTCCTTTTATTACCGTTTTACTAAATTGTAGAGGGAGAAAATCACACTTGCTTTAACTCTCAGCTATTTACATTTACCAAATTACTTCTTCAGCTCATTTCCCATTCGCATAAATTATTGCCAAGAAAATGAAGGCAATGTACCCTGTAATAATTGCATTTTTTTTTCTGCATGTTCCTTTTTTGAAGCATGGACTAGTTTGGGTTTGCCCGTGTGTGTGCTTTTGTACGGAAAAAAATTATGCTTTTTTTTACATGATGATGTTTAAATGTGTGATCTGCATATTTCGAGAGATGCTAATCACCAGGTATTCATCACTAGTTCGTTCGTTTTATATATATACGTTTCATTTCTATCTCGTGTAGAGAAATATTATTTTGATTGACAATGCACTTTTTCCCTTGTGCATACATACAAAAAGGTTATAGAGAAAAAAAATGATATTCTCGTGTATAGTTTCTTACACTATCATCATATCATTATCATCAATGGTTTGCAAAAAGTGTACAATTTTCCCTTCCACATTTTCCCCCTGCGCTGCGCTGCTGACGTCTTCCTCCTCTTGATGTTCACGGTGGGGAAAAAGAGGGGAAAAAATGGAGGACTTGCATCATCATCATTACCAGACACACATTTTACCATTTTTCAATAATACTATCATATTAAAAAACACTCGCAACTCGCCACGCCATCAGGCAGAGAGGAACAATAATATGCATGCCTGCCTGCCTGCCTGCGCTCCGACCGACCAGATGTAAAATATGGCCATGCTGAGGAGAAGATGTCTATAAATGTTGATGATGGCTTCATGCTTGCTTATAGCAGCCAGCCACTACTACTACTGGTTTCTTTACCTCTAATCACAGGGGGATGAGTATGATATGATGATGATGACCAACGGAAATTCAACCCAGTTTTCAGTTTTCATTCATTCCTTGCAAAACGTGCAGCTTGTTCACAAAACTAACTCACCAAAAAGTAACCACTGACTGACTTCGCAGTAGTACTGCCTTGCCTTGTCGTGTGGGTAGATTTCAAAAAAAGATGTTTTGTCCCCCTCTCTCTCTCTCCCCCCAGAGCCCTGCCTAGTAATGAAAGCTGAATAAAATGATCTATTTTTTCATAGTTTCTTCTGTACATTATGATGGATTTGATGGCTGATACTACTGCCTCAAAGGTTGTCAACTTTTGTTTTGGCTGTAGGCACTAGCCTAGATGAAAAAAAAAATCTTTCATCTAACCCAAAAGGGCACTCTGAGAAGAATAAAAACAAAAAACCTAGTTCATCAAGGATCCCTCATCCTTCTCTCTCTCTCTCTACCCACACGTCAAAGGGTTGTTTTTCCTCCGGGGGCACAATACAAAAAATTTAATTGCTTCGAAATGGAAACAAAGCTTTTAAACTTATTTTATTTTGAAAAGAAAAAATAGTAACCTAATCAGATTTTTTCTCATCTTGACTTTACGTGTGCATTTAACGCAAAAAGTAATAATAATAATAATGATAATCCGAGGACTACGTCACGTCACACATGTTCCTAACAGTAGATAGATATATGTGCATACAAATCAAGATCCGAGATTTTTTTTCGACTTTTTTCTTTACAATGATGTGAGTTTTTCAACGAGTGTGTATGTGTTATTAAAGAGCCATGAAAAATCGTGCCAATCTCTAGAGAAAAGATGACGCGAGATAGTGAAGAAGAAAAATGATAGAGAGAGAAGATAGAAAATACCTATGCTCATATGCGTGCATGGCAGCGCGCAGCAGCCATAATATCCTATTACCAATTCATCATCATTCATAATATGATCCTCCTGCCTGATCCATTCAATAATGATGATCCCCCAGAAGATTTTTTTTCTCCCTTCTTAACTGTAATCATAATAATGTACTTGTACAAGAAGATATAGTTTTTTTCTTCTTTATTATTATTGACCATTATTCCACATTTGATAGGTGATAGAACCATGTAATCCGGTTATTACGCATGATTTTGAAATTGCCAAGATGATACACTTTATAATAAAACACAAAAAAGGCCCACATATTTCTTCAACAAATATATATTTCTTTCCTGGTGATGGTGGTGAGGCAGACAGGCGGTGCGGTTGGTTAAAAAAACATACTACATTGTCGAGCATGGGACACAAAAAGTGGACGAGAGTGTGGTCAACTGACGGATTGTGAGTGAGTTGGAAAATGAAGAGGTTAGGGAAAGGGGCATGACAAATTGCTTTCTAATTGTAGGTTTTGCTTTCCGACGGACAAGTTATTGGTCATTGATTACGATACGATTCTCATCATCACGGCCGGCACACATTTTTTTTGCCAGTGAAACACGAGCAGGCTCTACATACTTATATCTCTCACGAAATTAGTATATATCCTCTTTTTGTCGTAGAGGAGAGAGAGGGTCGATGATACTATCTCTTCTCTCTGGTGAATGTTGTGGTTATGCATATATATATAATATATATACGATATGCGAGATACGACGGGACGGACGGACGAGACAAGAGTGGGACTTTTATTTTGGACGTGTCCATCGTCGTGTAAAATTAGTTACGTCATTATTCTCTCAATTTCACGATGATCACGCTGCTCCGTCGCCTTTGGCCTGAGTGGTTGTAAAAATGACCGTCGCGAGAAGTCGGTTTATCATTAAAGTGTGATCAAATTTTGATCTGTGAGTTGTGTTCCATCACTCAACTCACTCTGATGACACTTAATAATAATAATGAAGACGATGATGGTGGTGCTGTGCTGTGCTGTAAAGAAGGTGAGCACCACAGGATTATTATTTTTTTATCGGCCATGCATCCATGCTTGCATATATATATACCCTTGATCAATTTGGGATGTAGTTACAGTCACTCATTCAATTTCGACTGATCGGCTCACATTTTCACATCACCCAACACCCAACCCCACCACCACCATTCCTATATTCCACCAGCAAAACCACGACGAGTCTAGCAGAGATGTGAGAAGAAATTGGGATTTTTAAAGGCTAACTCATCATTTTAATCATATTCGTCACTTTTTTCCCTACCAACCTACCTGCCCACACATAGATTTCTCGCGATTATTTCATCAGAGGGAGAAAAAAATGGAAGGATGTTGAAGAGTGTTTGCCTGCTTCAGGTGTGGATCAGATGAAGTGAAATGTCTGGGATGGCAACAACCACTGCGCTGCGACGCGACGCCAAGATGATGAGTCACGACCGTTTCCATTGCGATTGCAAAAGTAAAATAAAAAATATCGAATATAAGTACGACCGACCCACATACCATACTAGTTAAATGCATGAATACCCATTTTCCCGGGGATTCGGATGATTATGCTAATGTAATAATAATACTTCAACAACGCTTTCTACTATAATTTCTTTTACAATATGGAGTGGGAAGTGGAGGAATAGAGAGACAAAAAAACACGACTGTATGCCTGCACACCGTGCCATCATCCCTTCGTTTTTTAAGAAAAAAAAATGTGGCTTTTGATGCTAGAATTGCTAGCTGTATGTCTAGTAAGCTGTATTTTAGTGTAAAATAAATTTCAACTGGGTTTCACCTGACATGATGAGCAAAGTCTCAATTCCACTTGTGGCGAGGTCCCACTGCTAATTTCAGAATATAATATGGTTGCTCATGATGATGAATGCACACATTTGCCTAGATTCAGATATCAGGGATGATGTCATGCCAACCTCGAGCACCTAAGTATTTGTGATAAACAAACTAGGTGGAAAGGGCGTGTGTGAGAAGACCCAACCAACTTCTTGCGATGATGTACGAGCGAGAGAGGAGATGACGAGGATGATAAAAATAAAGGAGGAAAAAACGGTTTTCCATAAATGCATTATGTATAATACTCTCCACTCCACACTTGGCCACATGACTTCATTGTAGGAAAGCACTTTTTTGAAGTTCATCATGAAGTAATAATGTTGTGGATTCACGGATTCAAGTTTGAAGAAGCAGTCCCGTCTGCCCCACCATTTGTTCAAAGGCATATCATCAAAACACTGGAATAATTGCACGGTGGGAAACCTCCTGGACAAAGCGTAGCAAATTGTGAATGAATGAAAAGCCGCATGCTTTATTTGAAAAGCCTATTTCGTATCAGTGAGTGAAGCACCTGCTGGCTGACAGTGACACTCTCCCAGGGTCTCTCTCTCTCCCTCTCGGTGGAAATCCTTTTTGTTCATATTTAAAAATGCAAATCAATGACGACGACTATTTTTTTTGGAGCGCACTAGACGGATTCCACACCACATGTCCATAAAAAGGAGATCCAGCCGTAGACAAATCGTCGTGAAGTACGCTGATCGTGTCTCCTTTTCGGTGGTGCTGGTGGTGGTGCAAGAAGCTAGAGTTAATGAATGAGAGGTTATGTGTCGTGTCTAAATATGCCGGCATGTTTTATGTATGACTTTAAAGGGAGTTCACTCGACTCTCCTTTTGGGCTTGCACGCATGGAAAAAGATGATTAGGTAGTTGTGAACGTTTTTTGTGGCCTCATTTCCTGTAATATTCAATTCCCTCGGGGGCTCACGGTAATACACAAAAAGTGGAATGACACACACAGGTAGGTAATGAAAAGTACGTTTATCCCATAACCCAGCGAGCGACTCTCCATTCAGTGGAGTCGTTTAGCGGCATTTGAAGCAGTTGTTGGGTGTATGACAATGTTAACTGATATTAGCATGCCACGCCACAGCAGCATTCTCTGCTGCTCCTGCCTGACATGTAATTGCAGACATGTCGAAAGCTCCAGAAAAGGAAATCCATAATATCTCTCATGTCTAGTCTCTCTCTCTCTCTCTCTCCTCTTGTTTCTCTGCTCTTTGCAGATCTGATGGAATGGATTTCGAATAAGGATAGAGTTTGAGTTCCTCCACTTGAGTCAAGTGAGCTGATCCCTCCGATACAAAATGAAAGACCAATTATAAACACACTTTGAAGTTGGAGCAACTGAAAAAAAAACTGCAAGCAGCTTGGAGCGGTGGTGGTGGCTGCTCTGGTGGTGGTGGTGGTGGTGCCTGGTTGGTGGGGTTTCTCTACTGCACTGTCAGGTTGTGTGTGTGTCGTTTGTTGGATGTCGATGTACCCCATTCACCCCATCTTCCACCTCCACCCACGACGACTGTTGTTCTGCTGTCAGGGGATTTTTTTTCAGTTAGCTAACAAAATATATCAAGCACTCAAGAAGACGGGCGCGGATAGGAAGAGAGAACAAAAACGATAGTTTATGGACATTTCCTAAATTGGTAGTAGGGGTGATGATACTAGTTTGTTGTAACCCTAAAATGCATGCCATCATCCGCGTCACTACATGTACAAAAACAGAGAATATTATGCGAAAGCCAAAAGGAAAGGAAAGTGTGTACGAACGAACGAGCGGACGGAACGTACAGTTGATACTGAACCCAAAATTGGAAAAGGGGTTTCAAAATATCTAATGAAAGGAATCTTTTCAAACCCTGGCTTTGCACCGTCATACCGCTGCTGCTCCGTACATCAAACACAACAATAATTCCTCTTCTCCTCTCATGAATAAATTATTTGAGAGTGGAGTTTTTTTTAACAAGATATATATAAATATATAAATAAAATGAAACGTGGCATGTAATCTACGAAATCTTTTTTCCCCTGTGTGATCTGCTCATGTAATAGGTATATAGTAACATTTTGGTCGTATGATACAAAAAAAAACTCCTTTTTTCCCTTTGTTACGAACTCACCTTTGAAATCCTACGTTTTTTATCATATTGTAACAATTTTCCATCATGAAGGGAATGGGAATTTCATGGTGTTTGAAGTGCATAATATACCATTTTAAATCCTGGCTAATCAGCATGCATGCTACCTTTATAAGGATTTTTTTAAATGTCGAATTCACGGCTTGGCAACTCCCAAAACTGTGTAGACAGACAACCATGGTTTGCACCCTAAATGTTTCGAGAAAATTGGCTGAAAATAGGAATTACATTTCTGTAGCCTCTCACTCACTCATTCCTAACTTTATACAAACTAACGAACCACTAAACATAATAATAATAAAAAGACAGCCAATGAAATGAATGGTTGGAGTTGGAGGATATTTTTGTTGCAAATCCTGATAGCAGTTTTAGCAGCAGTCTGCCATATAAAAAAGGATCCTTTCTTTGAGTTTGCATTGATGATGAGGAAAACCAAAAGGATGGAATTAGTAATGGGTGACCAAACAATGTACATATTCAATTGTGTATTTTCCTCTGTGTACAATAACAATAAACATTTTTTATGTAAAGTTTTACAGGGAGTTTTACATCCTCTCTGTTCTGCAAAAGCCATTTTGAGAGTATATAAGTATATATATATATTGTGTTCGAACGAAATTCTTTTAATGAGATTATGATAAGTACAGAGGGACTATAATATTGAGGTAATTGTGGAATATAAACGGATTCGGGAGTGCTCTCTGGGATACTGCATTTTTCCCCCCAAGGAACTTAATTTACTGCAACTGATCATTTTGTAAACCTAATTGCTTAGTAAAGCACAAAAATCAGGATTTAACTGGTAAAAAAGATATTCAACAAGAAGGGGGGGGGGAAGAAATGATTGAGTCGATATGACACATCCTTTAGCGTTGAGTATATTAAGTGGAGTACGAGCATCATGATGATTACAAATAATAGAAACTTTAACTGATATGATCATCACCAAACCAAGCAATAACAATATGAGTAGGCTTCCCTCGTTTATTATATCCACAGAGATAAATTCAATTCGCAGTAAAAACGATTTTAATTAAGTTGCGATAGTTAGTTCCTGGTGGTGGTGGTGGTGGTGGTGGTATGCATTTGGTAAAAAAAAATGTAAGACGGGATATGAATGGTCGACGTCGTCGTCGTCGGAACCTATACGTTTCCCAATATATAAGTCTCATTTCTCAATTAAGTCCTTCGACAACATTTTTTCGCAGTGGAGAGGCACTCTACCATCACAAATCACAACCGAAGTAAAAGGCTCGTCTCGGCACGTGATAATATGTAAAGCAAACGATATTAATCAAGTCGTTAAAAAAGTTGCTTGTTGTTGCTTTTGTATAGCCATAAATTGAACACGACGTACACACCACAACTGACATCGTCATCCCCCCATGTTTTTCCCCTGCCTTATCTCCCTACGAATAAAAACGCTTTTTTTGCACAGTTATAACATACTATCCAATGCTGCTGCTGCTGCTGCTGCTATATAGATCAAAAGAGTTGGTTGATCGTTGTTATTTCCTGTCTTCCATTATGATTGTCTAGTAAAGCGCATGAAATGATGTTAAATCCTCATGCACACGACGACGGTCTGGTGGCGACCATTGCAAATCAAATTAAGGTAGCGTAAGTGGATCAGAATGAATGGATCGATGCAGAAAAACTGAGGTGCTCTTTTGTTTGCCATTTTTTTCAACATTGCGTTCTCTCTCTCTCTCTCTCGCTCAGCCCTTGTTGATTTCTTTCTGTTTTTTTTATTTTTCATCGGGAGTCATGTTCAATTGAAGGGGTAAACAATAAAGCGTCGATGTTACACGTATGAATACAAATGATACTGTTATGCTGTTGTTGCTGTAAAGAGCGTTTCGCGAAAATGCATATAGAACCAGTTTGACGTGAAGGTTTTAACATCTCTATCTATCCTGCTCCTGATTGCTACGAGAACACATACACACTAATTCTGTAAGTGGGCTTTCAACAATGTGGTTGCGAATTTCAGACAGGTAAACATAATTTTTCAAGTCAAAACAGAGGCTCAACTCTCTACTAATTTGTGAGCTGTTGCGCAATTACATAAAGGGTTGTTTCAAAATTCAAGAAGAAAAGAATAGAGAGAGAGAGAGACTTGCACACAGGCCCAGAATATTTTACCTGCTGCTCCTCCAGAAGACCATATTATAGTAATTTGACATGCACTTCATTATTTATGTATATGGGTTGCATGCCCCGTTGTTGTTGAATCCCTGCATCTGTGTAATTACACCAGGCAGGGCAGTGTGTACAAATATAGGGATTCCCGTTTTCGACACAATTCGCATTCTAGAGCTAAAATAAGTAAAATTGTAAAATCGTGTATGTAAAGTATATGCGTACCTATAGCTATTTATATATACCCAGCTAAATTTGACAGAACCAGATTTTATCAGGTGGGTTGCAGCTTTCGTAGGATGGATGTAGGATTATTTGGAGCATGGGGCTACTATTATGTAATAAACCGTCCATGGTTTAGTGAGAAACAGGCCAAAAAATAGGATTCTTGAGGGATAGCCACGAACCAAAAACCCAACTACAGTAAATCCAAGGGAGAAAATGTACGCCAAATCGTCAAAACCAGATATTTGTCTAACTACTGACACGAATATCTTTTGAACATCTCTCTCATACATTTTATTATACCTATATATGCTTTATATTTATATCACTCCTTCACGAACTCCAAGGAACCATATTATTAGAGGGGTGCATGCAGTGGATGTGCAAATTAGGTTTTAATCAGTGCCCAGTACCGGACCGAAGCACGCTCATTGCACCACTGTTATTTTACGATTCGCACATTCACGAAAAAGAAAATCCCTAATCCATTACCCATATATTTCTCCCTAGCGATACCTACGCTACCAACTAATAAATGGGCCCTGTGTTGCACACACACAAAAAAGGCGAAATTCTTGAAGGTGCAAATTAGTAGCAGTATAGTACGTATATATGGTGTGGTGGCCTGCATTGCATTACACAAGGGAAAATCAGTAGGTGCTGAGGTTTATTAGGTGGGGTTGGAGTTGCCTAAGATTTTATTTAAGGTTACCCCAAAAGCATGCAAATCCCGATTGAGATACCTACTTCCTTTTCAGGCCCGACTGTAACAAACTTGAGAAATATAGGTCTGGCAGCAGAGCATGGCTGATGATGATAATGTAATAAAAAGGCATGCTGTGTGAATACACCAACCAAACGTACATTCTTCATATTGAGAAAAAAATGGTCATGTTTCCTGGGCCGATTAGGATTTAAACTCACAAGTCCATGACAATCCAGTCAAGTATCATGCCAAAAAGAAAATCAAGCAGGCATAGTAATATTATGATGTGTAGTTGACCTAACTTTTTTGTATTCGTCATTGCACTGCACAGCACACATGTACAACAGGAGCACTGAGGAAAGGTGAAACTCTATCGAAAAAATAGGTCATTAAGTCAAAAATCCATAAAGTTGGTTGCACCTCGTGGTGGTGATGATGATGGTGGTGGTGGTGGTGGTGGTGAGGATATAAGAAATGGTTATGGTTTTTTAGCAACGCATTGAAACAATTGTTATCTTGTACATCTCCTCACTCTAAAAAAAAGAATTGTTCTACATTTAGACTTCTCTCGTTTAATATCTTTCTGATAGCTTAATCCATCATCATTATCATAAGGATGTGATTGCGGAAGTGATGACTTTGCTCAATATCACCATCATCATCAAGGTTGAACTGAAAAGGAGCTCAAATAGTACGGCGAGCAAAAATAAAAATGTTGGTAATCAAAAGAAAAATATTTTCTTTACAAGATTACTTACTTCAACAAAACTTACCTGAACATACGCCGTCCGTCAGCGTCTTTACAACTTACAACACGTGTGTACTACCCTTTTACCATTCACTTAAACAAAAGTGTGCGTACGCAATATCAAAACATTTCATTTTTAACTAGAAAAAATCCATTTTTTTCTCTCGCTTTTCTCAAGAAGCGGAGTGAAAAGGAGAGAATTTACAAAGGTGACCTTGAAAAACTCTAATTTTTCTGGTATAAATCATTCCCAATATCTCTTGAATGTTGAAGAACGTCCCAGAGAAGTAGGGTTCTTCAAATGAATTATGTGCCTTTTAGAAGTGAGATAATGCAATGTGCTAAATACATAATTGGCCACTTGTATGAATGATCATATCTACTCACTGTCAATAACTCTCTATATATTTTTTTCCACTCTCCAAAGGAATATTTACGATCCTGAATGAGTGACAGCAAGATTGGTGTGTTTTTGGCATTGACATTGACTGACAATGGAAAAACACATTAGGCTCCGCTGAAAGTGGACTATGATGATGATGGGGATGGGAGTACGACAAGTTGAAGCACAACAGGTATAGACAAAAATGTCCATGGTAATGGAATTGAATTGTTGGAATACATGACTGCCTCCCTCCATCTTTTGTATTATTGTCATTTTTTGAATACCATCACGATGAATTATGAATGTTCAGCACGAGTGAGCATTATTGCCAAGAGGAAATCTCTGAAAATGCGGAAAGTGTCGTCGTCGTCGTCGTCGATAAGACAAAGCTAAATTCTACAGTAAAATACGGAATTCCTACCTACTATCACGACAAAAGGACAGGCTTCAAGAAGTAGTGAGAAGACATTTAAATCATTTCCAGTTTCCTTGTCTGTCAACAAAGATGTGATGAGATTTAACTTTTTTGATATTTCCTCTTTCTTTAAAACTACGACGCACATTCACTTTCGGTCGGTCGGTCGGCTCCAAGCCGCTTCCATCCCTCCTCACCTGTAATTTCATTCAGGAAAGGGGCTTATTTCCAAATTGCTAATGGCATTCTAGCTGACTAAGCTGACTACCAGGCAGGCTCACCAAAATTCCTCTTCATTATCTTGAGCATGAGCTCAAGCTCAACTAGCCATGCTAACAGTAGATCATTAAGAAAACAATGTAAACCACAAGACAATAATTCTGTTGCTGAAATGACTCCTCCTCATCCATTTTTTGTGCGTCAAGTCCAGTCGTGCAGTTGTTTAAGGTGAAGAGTGCATTAAAAACGAGCCTTTCAAGGTTACGCCAGAGAGATGAAAACGTGCCTGACCGTCCCCGTTTCTTGGCTCTTGCTCATTATTATTAAAAGGATATGGATTGGCTATTTGTCGTAAATTTTCTAGCTGTCTGTCTGTCCGTCCGACCGTTTTAAATCAAAACCATACTGTAACTAACTACATAACTATCCCATCAAACTATCGTATGCATAATAATGGAACAATAAGTTTGTCGATAGAAAAAGACTGTTCAAATGGGAGGTGTAAACGTTTGTATGATAATTTAGTTTATCCTTGAAAGAATTCCACAATATCATATTTCGAATCCCTCTAATCCAATATCAGGTCAAAGTTGAGTACATAAAAAAATTACACCAAGTTTTGATCAAAGTTGTAAATGCAAAGTTAGTCAGTCAGTCAGTCAGTATATATGGATGCATGCAAACATTTGTCAAGGTGACCGAAGCCTTATTTAAAGTCATCCAAGTTTATTTATGATTACATCATTATTGTCTACTTCTACACACATTCTTTCATGTACGACGACGCTACTGCTATTACGAAAAAAATATGGTTATTATATCAACACTGCTGTAAAAAAAATACCACCAGACCCTGTCTCAGAGCATCACGACAACTAACTCCTGTCATTCAAGACGATGCGATGTCGTCTCTCTGCTCGCTGAAAAAAAGTAGGAACCATGTCCGTTGCCTGCTCTACCATCATCTCACAATGAACTAGTACTTGTAACAAACATCTATTGCGATGACTACAAAGCAAAAGGAGAGGCAATATGTCGTAGTAACAACAGCTTGGATATATTTATTAGTAACCATAGCCATGATCTTTTGCAAGCAAGCAACCATAACTAAAATCTAGGTATCAATCACCGCCAGCACCACTCTATTACCAGTACTAATTAGCATAATGGCATCTTGCTAACCACGACGATCAACAACGAACGAACAAACCAGGAAGATGGATCACACCATTTCGCAAAAAAGTCCTTGTCGTGAATGGGAAAACAATTCGAAACCAGTCATGAATCGCTGTTTAGTATTCTAGAAGAATGTCAACGACAATGTTTCCAACTGTCTCCACCCGTCCGTCAAGTCGTAAAGTTGGAGGCTTGGTGATCTGACTGACGGTGATGATGATGCTGATGATGATGTAGTTGGAGAGTAGTGGAAAAAAATTAGATAATGATCTACAGGCCATTTACTTCAAATTTTACTTTTATTTCCAGATATGGATGCACAATAAATAACATCTTGGGGTATTTCTTCAGCAAAGTTAATTACGAGGAGAGAAGATTTACTGGGTGCTATTTTGCATGTTTTTTTTTCTAATTCTCTGCCACAAAAAGAAAAAAAGCATAATATTATTTGATGGTTGGTGCACGTTTCAGCTCTATAACCCATAGTAATTTAATAAATCAATTTTAAGCATTCGTAATTGCTGCCTATTTGGTGATGACTCACATCATCTTCTGCTGAATGACTGACTGACTGACTGACATCAGGTCGGTGGTTTCGAAATTTTCGGCAGTAGGTAGGCATGTTTCAACTTGGGTGTAACAACAATCCCCCATAATCATTTTGTCAGAGAGTAATGAAAACTTGTTTACTAATCGTTATGGACACATGCCAAAATCAAGTCAAGCAGTGTAAAACGTAAATGGAGAGATTAGGAATTTCGAATAGAAAACATGGGAAATTTTCTTTGGATTGTTGTTGTTGAAAGGGATGAGTTCAGATTTTGAAAGATTAAGAGAAAAGTTTTGAAATGGTGCAACCGCAGTAGTACTTAATATATAATCCCTTCAAATTGAAAGCTAGCTGGCTGGCTGATTAAGAGATGATTTTATGAAACTGTTGGTGTTTTTGTTGTGCACACATTAAATTAATCTGATTGATGATGATAATGTGCGTGTCAGTCTGTCTTAAGTATTACTCTCTGGCAATACATTAGTTTTACGTAGATAAATAAATGTACGTGTACGTGTTGTAATGTCTGTTGCTCGTCGTTGCTCCTCCAGAAATATAAGCTAAAGAAAGTTAAGAGGCATTTATGATTTTCATTTTGGAAATCGATCCTTGTGCCAATATAACATTTGTAATCTGTTGGTGCTTTTATAAGCTGGTGCAATTAAAGGCTTCAAGTTACCACACGACGGCTTGTAGCATTGCTGGAGGCAACTGTAGAATGAATAATGCTATTGTTTATGGCATTTTTGAATTATTGACGTACCTGAAAATAATATTAGTAATGTGATCGTATAACTTTGGCTGACGTTAAATGTCATCAGCAAGCTGCATGCCGTCACGTGTAAATTTGCATGAAATTTCACCTTTCCAAACGACTTTCTATCAAGAAAGGGTTCCCATTTTGGAATTGATAAAATATTATTGAACCATTTTTTAAAGCGTCGAACCAGATATTGAGCCGGATATTGATTTTTGTTTGACTTATGCCTTGACGACCAATGTCATTGACAAGCTTTAATAAATAATGAAGAAACTTTATTTAATTATATAGTCGGACGGTCGTTCCATTTACAAAATTCATACCCAATGTCAATCAATATATCAGTCATTACAAATGTCAATATCGTCGTATTCCTTTCCTATATATATTCCTACATTCTATTTCCCATATTATATCTTATCTTAATACAGTCTTCAAATTGCCAGTTTGTCGCATAAAATAAAATATTACAGAACACGACCGACACACAATGTATTATATAGTGAAGTCATTTTTGCTAAAATATCTTCAATCATTTTGAAAGCCGACTTTCATTCAACACAATGGATTTTGCATCATGTACAAATTACACACTGCCACTGCCACACTCCCTCAAAGTGTCTCTGATCAATCATGTACTTCAAAAAATTCACTGCAAAATCCACAAAAATTGCAAGAGGCATGTCTATTCCATTCCCCCCCTACTCCTTGTAGTAGTTCCACAACGACAGTGAAACATCATGATTCACGGATGTCATGGATGAGCGTGTAGGTACATAGCTGAGAACGCAATGACGCTTTAAAATGCCAATTCAAAAAAGTTAAGCTTTTTTTTATTTATTATCCCCTCTTTCTTACCTTTGCAGTATAGACTCGCGCAGCATTCATTCAGCTAAAAAAGAACCAGTACCACACGAAACTTGCAAATTGTTGTCACCACAGCAGCCTTGCCTTGTCTCTGTTGTGAGAACGAACAAGGAGCGAGTTTTTTGTCTTGAAAAAAATGAAAATGCCTATGTATAAAGTTTTGCAGTGTTACCTATTAAATATTTTTTTTGCATATATTTATATACCTATTTATATAGTCTTTACCCACATGATGGGCATAGCTGCATGCTCGGTTGGCAGAGCACATGAAAAATGATTGAAAAAACTGTGGATAATGAAGGTTCATTTTTATGGTAAATCAGGATGATGATGATGATGATGATGATGCGGAGTTTTGTGAATGCGACTACCACACAACAAAACTGAATCTGTAACCTTAAAAAACATACAATATTATTTTACATCCTTTTATACGACCAACAAACGATCTCTCAAGTTCTCTTGCCCATTTCGTCATTCTCGCTCAAGCCATAGATGATCAGTCTCTTTCTTTTAGACTATTATAGTAGTGCAGCAGCAGCAGCACAGGGAAGAATATATACAAAAAATCCATGTAACACCAATCCACATTTTTTCTCCTTTGCTACAACACAAATATAAATCGTTCAACTTGACAAAACCTACTCTGCGTTGTTGGAATGGAATCACTACCTCCACCACCACCCACCCCCTTCCCTTTTAACTTTTGATTTTGCCATTGCTTTGTCTCAAGACTAACAAAGCTCTGGGTCTGCCCAAATTGTTGCCTTGAGCTAACATACATTATAAAAGACCAAAAAATCCGAGTGAGTCAAAGTCGTCGTGTGGATGTAATGAGGAAAAATAGACCCTGGTTTACAAATCTTGAAGATTATATCTATTCCTCGCAAGATGTGTGTCTGAAATTGAAGACGACAAACTTCCAATTGAAAAGACACGACTCTCGCGTTTCGTTCCTTCGTTCGTTTCGCGTTTTGTTAAATTTTTCACTTGTCCTGTCCAAAAAGGATAAAAAGGAATTATTCAAACTTGACGAAAATCCAAGGTCTCGTTTATTCTCTGTCACCACGTTATAGCACGAACCAACTAAAGGACTCCTGTTGATTCTAGCAAAACGTTTGTGACAAACAAGCTGGGTTGCACCTAACAACACCAATTCAATGCTTGTCCATTTCAAAAATTAGCGAAATAAATAGGAGGACTGTGCAAAAGGCGAACGAGGAATTTCGTTGCATTCCTGTCTGCCTGCCTGCATCCCCTGCATTTTGTGCACAACCAGCTAATGAGGTGATTGGTAACTGAAAACTTACCAATTTTTTTATGTGCCGTTGGCGACGGACGGGCTGCTGCATTATGTGTCATCATTATCGTTATTATTATTACTATGATTTTCCACTGCCATATTCTCCGCCAGTCTGTTTGCTGAAAACTTTAGTTCATAGCCCAAACTCACGTGTGCTATAAAGATGTGCTGTAGATGCGGACTCTGGTGGCTACTTTATCTTAATAAAAAAAATTGAGGTAGCAGGACTGGTGGCTGCGGACAAACAATTTTTTCTCTCTCTCTCTCTTCATATATTGTCGCAACTTATTTTGTCGTCCGATATATATCTACCTCAATCAAGCCACACAATCCAAAGCTCAACTCACTCAAACCATAAACGGTACGGTGGTGTTTTGTGATGGCAGCAGCCTTCCCTCAAGAATGCAAAAATGACCAAAACCGATGCATTATTTATGTTTTATATTCAGTGCTGTTGCTGCTCCTGGGAGAAGGTAACAACATTTATGAAAATGTTTTGTTGAAGAGAAACAAGAATAAGAATAATAATAATAATAAAATTGGATACTGCTTGCATCAAATTAGCTGACCCTTAGCTGCAAAGAGGTGATAATGCCTTTTTGAAGTGTTTCGATTCACCCGTACTCTCATAAACGGCCAGGGTTGTTGTGTACACAGCGCAGCCCTGAAACGAGTTGGCCATGGTTGTCGCTTCTTGTTTAAGTGTATCGGAAAATATGTAGAGAGAGAAAAAAATCGAGGGAGACAAAAAATACATGTCGTACTCCCTCTCAGGTTACATCACTCCTTCGACATCATCATCTCAAATGATGACAGCAGAATTTTCAAGTAAGTCAAGACTAAGAAGGTAGAAAAAAATGCGTGAGGAGATGCGACTAATGCCGTTATACACATCGTGTTCGCCACGTCTTACTTAAGAAGAGGTGACGCTAATGGAGGGACGCTGACAGCGAAGAACTTGTGACGCGTTTAGGCTGCGACGCGACGACGAGATTTGGTTTTTTTTCCTTCTTACAAATACGTACGTACATGTGAGGGACAGGCAAAAATTGAGAACATTACCTTTGAAAAGGAAATCCTTTTACAATGAACAGCTCACCATAAAAATTAAATTATGGCAAGAGTTACCAACTCGTTTTAGATGGTCATAAAATGGGATCGCTTTTTAAAATACAGCAGGTAGGGATGGATAATGCACATGGCAACACTTTACCATGCTTAATTTCAATTTACTACATACAAAGAAACAAATTTGCACTTGGGATTTGGTTCCTTGTTTCATCACGATCACGAGCTGAAGGGATTACAACTCTGTACGAAAAATGCTAAAAACTTCCACACAATACAATTGTTGAAACGAAGGAGTTTTAAGAAGAAAAAGGTTTATCTAGAGGATTCAGATTGGAACCAAAGTAATAATAAAGCAGTAGGAGGATTTGCACCTTCAAAGGCACCTTCCCGTGTGCGCAATTTATCGTCTTTAGGATATATAGCGTGTAATAAAAACACTTTTATTTTCCCCACTTGCTCATATTAGGGAGGTTGCTGCTGGTGCTGCTGCTGGCTGATGATAGCTAAATCTAATATGCATTTACTTACAAGTAACCTACATTACAAAACAGTTAAAAAAAGTTTTTTTTCTCTCTGAAGAGGATCCTTTACAACTCTCTGCTCATCTCGTTTTAATGCCGATATCAGTAATAAAATACACATGTAGAGGCAGAGAACGTACATTTAAAAAAAGTTCTGTTGTAATAGTCAATAATTTCCGCTATTCCTTTGGCACCACTACTCTCATCATTCCGTATAAATTACAATGCATATTCATGATGACTGGTGGGGAGAAATATGATGTTTCTCATTGATTGCAAAACAGTCAATTTTCTCTTCATCCAAATCCAAACTCCAAAAAGCGTCATGAATGCCCCCCTGTCACGGATTCCACTGTTCGATTGAAATGCGCATTTTCAAATGCAGTTAGTGGCAAACATTTAAATTGTATCATCGCATTCTCTGACATCGTTCTTCAGTAATTACTTCAACCCCGTCAAACATTTTTTTTGCTAAATCATTGCATATGCCCAACTTTCTTTCGAGCAGCAACCTATGTGTCCTACCACACCGCACATCGTAAAATGCGCGTGGCATCATCCTCATCATCGCAACCCTCTCATCTCTGTGGACTCTTACTTTTATCAACTGTTTTCAGTCTGATTTCTCTCGATATACTTAGTACAATACGGTTCAGCGTGTCTTTTGAGTTACAGACAGAAAATCAAGTGATTGGAATCCATTACACAATCAGCCCATTCAAATTTTCACATTTCACATCATTAACTGGATTTCCCCATCCCTTCCATTTTTGACATAATTCAAGCGTCATCTCTCATCATCTTCAGTAAAGCGTAAGCGGAACGCGTCAACTCACCAACCACCACCACCATCAATGATCACCAGATTCACAAAATCATGTGCTAAAAATAGGCACCACACACGCGCTGTTGTTTGTGCGTTAACGGGCTTCTTGACAAATTCAACTTAATTTTTTCAGCCATGCATGGTTAGACAAGGGAGATGGTTGTCGTTTGAACGCCTCTACCTCTCCTTTCGCAGTGAAATATGTTTGTACAACAACAGGTTGTAGTAGTAAAAAAATATATATGGTAAGGTGAGATCTCCATTATCAACCATTAAGCCTTGTTGGCATTCCTTCCCTTACAACAAAAACAAGCATGCACAAAACGAATTCCATTTTTGAGTTGAATGTCTACCCCTACATGTCTAACACTTCTCGGGGGCGCCTGGGTGAGATGTTATATATGGGGATATACCTATGGATTCATTCTTTCTTGTTGTTTATTGCTAAAGCTCGTTAACTCCCATCACTGATTTATGTACATCACATCCTGCCAAACGTTTTTGAGCTGACTACCGTTTTCCAATTCTAACTAAACTACTCTTTTTCCGCTTTTAAAAGCACACAAGTTGTATTTATATTAGTGTTTAGTCAGGAAAAATTTTGTGAGAGAGCACTTTCCCTCTTGAGGAGATTATGTTGGACAAATGAAAATTAGTTTCTGCTCCTGTTCTCATAGCGATATAGAGAAAATAAGTATTATCTTCTTTTATTTTTAAATTGCTTGATCCATTTTTAAAGTTGATCCATCACACGTACTCGTACACGCACCGTGTGCAACTGCAGCAGTTGTTAAGCCCATTTCACCCAATCAGACAGACTCGCACATTTATTTCTCGCAAGGGGAAGAATAAATTTGATGGAATGATGATGATATGAATGAAGAGAGTGGATGATGGGATGGGATGTTGATGATGGAAGCGTGTTAAAATTACTTCTGAGAAGTAACTGATTGATGATCCGTATAGTTTTTCACACAATCCATAAGTAAGTAAGATCCACCACCTTGAAAGCGAGGATGAGAGAAAGACTCTGTGTGATTGTGTTGTTCATCACTGATGAAATTAATAGAAAACTGATTTTGCAAACTCTGAACACTTGTTTACTAATCGTTATGAGTGTGGATGCCAAATGAAAAGTCATACCGGTGTAATATATACTTAAGCGCAGAAAATTACACTTTTCGAATAGAAAACATGGGAAAATTTGCGCTGAGGATGAGTTTGAAGAAAGATTTTGAAAGATTAACGAGAAAAGTTTCAAAAATGCTGCTGCAATGTGCCTTGAAATTGAAAGCTAATTGATTAAGAGAGATTGTTTATGAAATTGTTGGTGTTTGTGCGCAAATAATAACTTGAATTACTTGTAATAAATCAATTAAACTTAAGAAATCTATCCAACCTATAATTATTTATGGCCCCCTAGCCTGGTTATCGATAAGTACATCACGTAATTGCAGTTAATCTGTCGATATTTTCAGCAAACAGCTAACTACAGACAGTCGGACTTCAAAACAACTCAAGAAGAAATGACATTTAAATAATAAATAATTCGCTGAAATTTTATCCTCTACTTGAGGATTCGGCGAAGGAAAATCGCACACACAATCTAGTTTACGGTCCTTGCGAGAGGATCCAGGCCATAAGTAGTTCCCTTTGTACCGCTCTGCTTGGAATTATCACATCAAATTGTACTCAAAGTAGAAGATTTAAGACAAGCCGACTTTTTTACCTGATGCTGCAACAATAGCCCCACGGCACGGCCAACACGTTCCTTTTAATAGGACGCTTGAGTTTTTTTTATTTTCATGAGGGTATTTCTCTCATATATCTAGGATTATTTTCCGTCTGGTTGGTAATAATCAATTAAAAGTCGACCTCAAATGATACTAAATTCATAAAGTGTTTGACGTAAGTCTTTTTATTAGCATCATCTGACTGTTATTAAGACTGCTACTGTTAAAAAAGTAAACTAGCTCATTCACCACCCCACACACACACAGACACACATCCTTTCAGCGGAATAATAATCGCATTTGAGCAAAGTGGTGGGCGTTTAAAGACGAGGTTTATAGAATGAATAGTTATAAAAAAGCATTATAAAGGGCAATTATTAGCTCAATCGCACTCTTTTTGTGAGACTCATTCTGGCAAATGATCGGGTCCTGCAGGCATAAATAATACGGTATAGGTATCATAAAGTATTTTTTACACTATACCTTTCAATTTAAATACTATCTCAGGAGGAGATGCATGCCGGAGTGTACGTTTTAAAACTTTATTTTTCATCAAAACCTTGACTTGCTTCTAAAGGCAATTTTCAAACTTTCTTTGAAGAGCCAAAAAAACGGCTCTGCTATACCCATTTTTCAGTCTGCTGCTCCGCTGCTGGTGCTTCTTGAGATTCGATTCTTTCAAGATTAGCCCACTATATCAAAAATGAAATCATTTTTGCAACGCAATGCATTACGCTTCACGCCATCATCACGAATGAATTTTGAAGAAGAATTGCATTAAAAATGGTAATACCACCACAAAGGCCGTTTTTTAACAATCCTCTCTTTCCCAATGACCTCATGCTCACCAGTTTCATCTCTTAAGTGAAAAATTTGATTAAAAATCCTTAACAATGTTAAAAACCCTACCTAATTTTTTGCATGATGAAACAAAACCTTGTTAGAGGAGTACACACTTAATTTTTTCAAAAATCGTTTAACTGCAGTCAAGATCACGTCTGCGTGCGTAGTGCATGCAAGCACAATTACATTTTTTTTAGGTTGGGGGAACCCATTTTAAGGTTGACATTTCTCAATTCGGGATAACGCACACGCACGCAGGTAATTGTTTTACACGTCACATCATACGTATTGTTTTTCAAAGGTTATGACAACGACCGGGTGTTTCATCCACTTGTTATGGTCATACAAAGTGGAAAAATAATAACAATAAGTCATCATCAAAATGAAATCTGAGAGGCAGCCAGGTCGGATGAAAAAGGAATTGAAAAAAATTAGCTAATTTGGATTAGTGTAATGTGAGCTAGGGATAAAAATGATTAGTGCGACTTTGCTCAATTTGGCTATGCATTTTTTGGAAATAAAGGCACATGGTAAACATTTAACTTACTTAATGTAATTGAAGGTAATAATACAGCAGTTGGGGCGGCGGTTTATAGCTGCATCATACTGAAATCATTATTGCTACCTACAACATGTGCATATAACATTGAACAAGGTGAGCTTTACAAAACTCTACTAATATTTCCCAAATTATCAGTAGATTCCATCAAAAGATTTGACTATATATCGACCCAGCTTTTGGAGACTCTGATGAGGAGTGATCAGGTTGTTGCAAATATTACAAGCAAATATAGCAGCAGCGTTTAATTCTTCTGTTTTAATTCTCCTCTTTTGCCAACTAGGATATTATGTAAGGGGTTAGGACAATAGCAGCGAATAGCATTCAGTGTTAAATAACTCATCTAACTAAACTCCCTTTGAACCTCGACTCTCAATTACAACTTGCCATTGGATTTTTTCACGAGCCATGATTATCCATTTACAACATATGTGTGTTGAATATTCTTAAACAGTGATGACTGATTGATCAGCAGCAGGTTACCTCACATTACATCTTTTACATTCATGGCATAGTTATCGATCATTGTAATCACTTTACGTGGTTAGACAATAAAGATACTAGTAAGCAGGATGATTTTTGTTGTTTGTCTTCACATTTAACACGTACTTACAAGTTGATCATACTCGGTAACATAATCCGTCCTATCACATCATTGAGACATTATAGAAAGAAATGATATAAGGCAAAAAAAAGAGTAGTAGTAGTACGAAATGGCTGCTCATCATTCATCATCATCATCACAACACAAGATTATTATGCAGATCGATTTTTCACGGTTGTTGGTTATGAGTTTTCGTTTCGTCGCCATTCTCTCTGCACACACACCACGCGCGACGCCACACAATAGGTTGCTACTTGCGAGCTCTGCTTTTTGCACACATTATTATTGTTGGGTTTAGCACAAAAGTGTTTCACAGGCATAAGGGATTTTGCACAGTAGCAAAGGTTATTGCATGAGGCTTATCTAAAAAAAAGACATGCATTACATTTTGCAACAGCGTAAGTAGCAGCAGGAATGTGAAACAATATATGTCTTACAGTATGAAAAATGGATTGGTTTTTGTTGAAGGTGTAGCATATGTGTTGTACAACACTTTGCAGTAGTTGGTGTATTATTACAACGCGTCGTCGTCGTCGTCGTCGTCGTATTGTATTCAAACAAGATAAAATGTTTTCTTGATCTACAAGGACACATTTTTACCATTTAATCCTGTTGCACATCATGTGGTCCTCACTCATATTCTGAAACTTAGGTTAAGCGACCGAGATGCTCAACTGAAGTAAAGGACGACTTTTTTATTTTCTTCTCTTCGTTAGCTATTGCCATTCCTCTCGTGCCTCTATTGCACTCATTCATTGAGCGATTACTCAGGTTGCGACAATGGTTTTTAGCTCTTTTGAAAAAAAAGTATCATTATTCATCCGTTAATAACAAAAAAGTTGGTTACGTGAATTGGTCTAGCTACGGCACGCTGATGACAATGGAATCATAGGGAAAAAATCGCGTTCCCCACATGCATGATGTGCACTTTAATTCTCTACCTCTGACACACACACACACTCGCACTGCACGAGTAACAAAAAGGTGAGACAAAAATAGGCTGCTGCTGGTGTTGCCACCACAAAAACCAAAAAAATCACTTGACAGTGACAACCTAAACGCTTCACGTGTGTAACCGTATTTTCGGCGGCTTATGCGCTAGAATCCTTACATGGCCTTTGTATAGGGGAGTTTTTTGAGGAGGATTGCGAAATTCCTAATATTCCGACCTTGTTTTTTTTTACAACCAACGAAATTGGCTTTGCACAACGAAAAGCTAATAAAATCAATGATGATGATGATGATGATGACAAGCGCGTCGAGGAGGATTAGCCCTGCCAAGGGATCGATCGGTGGGTTGGTTATGAGGTGGGTCTGCAAATTGCAAGTGCAACAAACAACGAGTAGGCTCCATGATGACACCTGCACAAAAACAATCATCATCTTGATGCAACAATAGCAAAGAAAAGTAAAGAAAGTAAAAAATAAAAATAAAATTGGGCTAGGCCCCACATCCTCTTTCGTACCATGTGTGAGTAACATATATATGTGCACTGCTATGCTGGCGTGGATGGGGTGTCTCGTTGAAATATTGACTTTAGTCATTGCTCTTATCAGCTAGAGTGTCTTCGCTAGTGTACACATTACCAAAAATTTAGGGCAAAATATCAAATCAAATCACCATAATTATTTGTTGGGTTGGGCCCTTCCATTCCAACCAGCAACAACCTTCCCGTGTGGACACATCCTATATCTTTCCATAATATTTCCCTGCACTTCTTTTTCCCAATGCCATAACTGGCTTGGGAGAATAGCACGCACAAAGTGTATCACTATAGGGGATACAATAATGACAATTATCGTGTTTAGCCCCATTCATTCACATATTCTCTTTCAGTCTTCTGGATTTTTCTTTTAGTAGTGGGCCACCATATTCGTTACTCGTTCGTGTACGATCCCCATCAAATTACCATTCATTATGATAGTCGGAGGATAATATGATGATACGCAAATAAATTATGCACTTCGCCTTTTATTATCCCTGTTGGAGTTGAACTTTGCAATTAAATTAACTCGAGAAAAAAAAGTACCACCACCATACCATACCACCATACCTCCACGACGACGAGTGCAACCAGTACACTTTGTCTTCGTCTTCGTGGACGACGACGACGACGTCGACTTGAGCACCACCCCTAATGAACAAAATAGACAAGACAAGGATCAGCGAAAGTATTAAAAAGAATTATATGCGCCGTTCAACAATCTGACGCTAATTCGATTGAAAATTGCTCCTCACACTCGACACCAACCATTGACCATTGACTCGTGACAGTGCCTAAATAGATGGCTGGCCGATGATATGCATATAAGTGCGGTTTTGTGAAATGCCAGAAATTAGTGCCAAAACGCCTAGGGCAATAATATATATGCAGCAGCGGTGGTGGTGATCATTATAGATGATGGCAGGCTTCCACCGTGCTTTAACCTTTTGGTTTAGATTAATAACGAAAATGATAATGTGAAGGACTGTCTCTAGGAGTGTGAGGCTCAATATTTTTTATCAACTTTTAAGCATAAAAATAATTACTCGAAGAGAATTTTATGTGACTTTTCGAATGCCGCTCACCAACCACCATTTTTTGCTTTGCTGTTTATAAAGTAAATGCGTTCCCTTGAGAGAGAAAAAAGTGTATATCAGAGAGGAGATATGATGAGCCATCAATTCTCTTTTTTATGATGTGATTTCTGATTATCAAAGTAATTGTGCTTTGTACCAAACAGACGCAGAGTGGGACTGGGTTGAGGTTTTCCTTTTTTGCTTTAAACAGTACAACATTTATTTATTATTGCTTTGAGTCATAATATGAATGAGCTGTCGAATTAGCGTGATTTGAATCATTGTAAAGAAAGGCACTTGTGATTTGAATCTTGATTCCGCTTCTATATGATTACGCATGGCACTAGAAAAATTTACCTGGTTCGATAGCCATCTTTTGAGAGAGAGCTATCCTTTTACGGAAGTGGCGACAAGTCTAAATTTGTGGTTTTTTTTGTTTATTATTATTATTGCAGGGGTTGGAACAGGAGAAATATCAGCTTAAGCGGAAGCTTGATGCAGCCCTTACAGACTATGACACGGGGGTTGCGGAGCTGCAGGCGGACATCAACGAGCTCCAACGCGCCCTGGAAGACCAACAAAGACTGATGAAGCAGACGGAGAGGGATCACAAAGTGATAGTTAATGAGTTGACGGAGCAAAACCAACGCCTCACTGCCCAACTCAAGGAGGCAGTGAGGAAGGAGGAGAGCCTTACCTCACAGCTACAGTCTCTTCGGGATCAATTCTCGTTGAGGAAAGTTGCCATGTCGGATCATGCGAGTCATCTCGAAAATCTCAGAGATGAAGTAAGTCAAAAGTCCCCCTAGTTTTTTTTTCTAGTCCAATTGCTCTAGTCTAACTAATCATTCACACATTGCTCATTGTTGTTAATTACTCCGTCACGAAAGGCAAAAAATTGGATTCGTCAGTCAGATTCGTGCTCACAGCCTTTGTAAATAAGACATGACACAATCCTCATCATCAACAACAGTGCACTCACTGCACATATGTATATCTATATATCCCACTTCAATTCGTTCGAAAAGGAAGCAAAAAATATAAAATGTCATTTTCTTCAAATCTCCACATACATCTGCAGATAAAATAACAACGCTTGCAGTTAATTGTCGTGTTGCGCTCTGTGTAGCATCTGAATTTTGCCAACTGTTACGAATTTGCACAATACACTTTGAATTCTAAAAGATTTTGTATATTATTATTGTATATAATCATTTTTTTTTTACATAATATTCATCCATTCATACGACAATTTTGTGTATTGTGTTGTGAGTCTGTAGTGGCTGTAGAAAATTTTTTGAACCCTTCTTTCATAACTTGTTGTAGTTGTAGTACGTACCATACCTCAACTGACGCGAGCCGACTCCTTTGTAGCATGTTGGATGGAGTGAAGGGTATGAAGGAGAGCAATTAACTTGGAAAGTTAACTTCACAGTAATTATTATTCAGAAATAGCAGACCACTAAAACTGTATCTAATTGCAAACCAGAAGAATGAGTGACAGGCATGATGAATGAAATAAGAGCAGAGTTGTACGTACCAATCAGCAACTTTTTTTTTTGTATGTTAGATTTGAAAAGAATAATATCTCTACTTTCATTGCTCTTTCACGGCTTCCTGTCTACTGGGTTCGTTGTTGATCCCCCTCAGGAATGTGAAGTCAAAAAAAGTAAAGTCGTCTCGACGTGAACTTATTTGGCCAATTTTGTCTACATTTTTATTGAGCTCGACTGTAGTTTATGACACGAAACTTGTAATTTGAGGAAAAATAAAAAAGGAAAAGGAGTTCACATTTTGGGAGAAACTAGGTTCTAATGATAATTACAAGAGGAGTAGTAGCTCCGTCAAATAATTGACGATAGTTTTTTTTGTGTCGGGGTTTTTCTTCTTTTCGTGATAAGGCACAAATTGGCAAATTCCTCCGTTTTATGTATGCATTTAAATGCCACGGGGGAACGCTGCAATTTTAGTTGTAGTTGGAGAACAACAGGGTAGAATAACGATTAAAATCCGGTAGCTAAAACTGAGCTCGAGCTCCTACGTTTGATTTCCCCTAATTTAACCTTTCCTTGTCCGTTTTGTTCCATAGATTGCCATAATTTCGTCCAAGAAATGTGACTTGGAGAAAAAGATTGAAATGCTGTTGGCAGAGAAGGAAGGCTTGTCCCATCACTTGGATGACTCCGCAGACCGCATTATTTTGCTCGAGAGACAGAATCGGGAGCAGGAAATTCAGCTAATAAACAGCCGTCATGAAGTTGATGAAATGAAAGCTGCGAATCAATCCCTCAGTGCAAGGTACGTATATACGAAATACATGTTGTTGATAATGCTTGTTGTGCATGCATAAGTTGTAAAAGTAGGAAGTGGAAAATGGCATAAAAAATAGTTTCCTGGTTTTGCAACCGGACAAACTATATTCCGGTTTCGTGCACAACCCGCATTTTCCGTCCCTTTTTGACTTGGAGAGGAATAAAATTGTAAAAAAAAACCCAAAATATAAACCTGGAAGGAAAAGGACATTGGCGCTGATAGTTTATTGACTATAGCTGGCTCGTGTTTCCACCACTAGTCTAGTCCTCGTACTTTGGCTTTGCATTTTGGCTAATCGATACAAGTCATGCCATAGTTGGTCCGGTATCCAGCAAACACAACACTAATGTACACAGACGTATATACTTATTAAGGTTGACCATGCCAACAACGGTTTTAGTGACGGTAAATGCACTCCAACAAAAGCAGTATATTGGAAAATGACCTTCCTCTCATTACTGCTAGCTGCTGCTGTGGAGTTTTGGGAGTGGGCAAACTCCGTCAGTCGACATTCGAGTCGGACCATGTCTCCCCTATCACATGAAAAGTTTTGTGCTCACGAGATGCCCTACTTCTCGAACACAGGAAGGCTACATTTTTTGGAATATAGGGTAATGGAATCACGAACCGATATACACATAATCCGGAGGACACAACTTGGAACATATTTGCATGCAAACTTTTCCAACGAACAACTCATAACGAAACTTTGTACCTCAATTATTACCTTCTCAGCCAGCAGCAGAGGAACAAGAGTGACGACAAGTGGTAGTAAAAACATGGGATACGTAAAATACGTGTCGGCTTGCAAATGACGAGATGGAAATAATATCCCAATATTACATTCCTAAACTCATTCAGAAAATTGGAAGATAAAACAATGTTAGTTGAAAAATAGGGAGTAGTAGGTCATCGAATGATTATTTCAAAAAAAAATATGACGTTGTGCCATGATTGTTTGGTTGGTTGGAGGTCACTCCAGCAGCAGCAAAACAACTTGACACAATGTGAATGTAGGCAACTGATAAAGGAAAATGACGCATGTCAGCATATATATATTTCCATATTTCCGCGATCTCATAAATGAAAATGTTACGAACCGATTTTTCATGCAAAATAATACTCATCTTCGGCAAGGCACTGACATGAAAAGCAATAAAATTTAATTTAGATGCTGCTTGCTCCATCCAAAAATAATGCTAACATGGTTGTCCAACAAAATAATACGTATATGATTTACTTCATTCCTCCTTTCCCTCCAACAGACTAGAAATGTTGAGTCGTTCAGCGGCCGTCAATCGTTCTCTGCTAAATGAGCTTGAGCTATCTGCTGATTTCCGGACGACATCCGGTCTCTCCGCTGCCTCCTCTGGGATCGGTGGTGAAGAAGATGAAATTGAATGTGATGAAGGCCTTCCCCACAATACATCTCATGTCAAAGAGGTAAGCCTAGAAATCATTATTCATCCCAGTCACCTCTATCTCCCATCAAAACGCCACATGAATCCACAACGCCTCAATTATAATTAATGAATGTGCGTAATCCCTCCAAAAACGATGACCTCAACTCTGTCAAATCAATCATCAAAATTGAAGTCCTCCCTCTCTCTCTCTCTTTCTCTCTCTGTCTGTCAGTAGCAGCAACCATCAATTGATACACTTGCACGTGTAAAACTTCTAACCTAATGATGATAATAGTAGTTTTTTCGAGATTAGCCGATGTGATGTGATGACTTTGCTCATCATTCTAACGTAATCGTGTTGTTTGATGGCTACTTCGTTCCTTTGCCTACATGCCGTTTTCAATTTTTCTCTTCTTCAATTCATTTTGTTCTTTTTTGCATAACAACAGTCTATAACGAAATTTGCTCTGGCAAAGAGAGCACCAGAGAATAATCACGATTAGACATGAACATGAATCACGATAAATTACTTAATAAGTGAATTAGCTGAATGGACGTAGAAGCGGTAGTGGTGGCGAAAAAAAGTCTTAATTGAAATGAGTCACACATTTTCCTCCAAAAAGGGGTGACTTTTAACGAGGAGCCTTACAAAATTCCCTACGCCTTTTCTTTAGCCCATATATATAATACAGTTCCTTTTGCATGCAGAATTGCAAAGGTTTTATTATTATTAAAGAGCATGCCTAATCCATATTTTTGAGCAAGAATTTAACATAAAATGGAATGATTACCTTAACGTTTCTCATCCCTTCTCATTCCCCTTTTTGTCAGATGAAATAGAATGGGATGTTCGTGTCTTGTTTTGAGTTTATTTTTTTCAAGACGAAAAACTTTACATTAAATAAGAAAACGAAATTGGTGATAGGTAAACTCTTTTCCTCCTTTTGTTCTCATTCATGAATATATATTTACCTATTCATTTAAACAATGATTATGTATATGTACTTACTTGTATGACTTTACTTTATCTCTTGTAATATGATTCGCAGTCGAGTCGTCTGCTGTAATACTCCTGATATTTATTGATCACATCAGTGAAGATGTATGCCATTATTGTAATAATAATTTTTCTCAAAACGAACTCTTCATGATTGATTCATTCTCATTTAGGTATGCATTATTGACTATACACGCACACGTAAGGGAATCCTTTGTTCCAAATACCATAACGGATGTGCAGAGCATAACAGAAGACGCAGAGAGTGATATGCTGAATTCATTTTTCATTTCGTGATTGGGCATACACTCCACTCCATAGGCACACGAGGAGAGCTCATAAAAGAGTGTCTGTCATTGCACAAGCTATTTGTTTGCCATGATGATGATGTACAAAAAAAATCGTCCAAAATCTGCTAGATTATTGATCAAATTATGCAATGACGATGCTAAAAAAGCAAGCTAATGGCAAAGTAGATCGTGGCTCGTCTCAATCGGTCCTACGTATCTGTGCTGCGTCTTGTTGTCCTCAGTTGAAATTTAAAAGAAGAAGAAAAAAATAGAGGAGACGAGGAGAAAAACGGCAGTTTTCCATTTAGTCAATCTAAAAAAGGAAGAAGGAACTCTTTTTCTTGAGCAAGTCCAATTGTTGCTGCATTTATAATTGCACCCAATCAACCAACGAGCTTGCAACCCCTTTTTCTAATTGTTATGACAATGTAACTGTACCTTTTGCAGAGAAAATCCATTACACACGAGATTTTTCATTTCAACAACAGAGATATAGAGATTCCGAACAGAGAGAGAGAGAGAGAGAGAGAGAGAGAGAGGTAACCTGGCAGGTCCCCATCCCACAACTTGTTAAAATGTATTGTGTATTTTTTTGTCTTATCGTTTTTTTCAGCTGAAGGAAGAAATCTGGCTGGCGTACTGTGCCATCATGGACATGTGCACTCAACTCAAAGGGATAAAAACGTCGAGCACAAAGAGTGAAGAGACTACCTCGTCAAACAGTATGGAAACGTCTTTGCAAGACTCATGTGTTGTCATTAAGGTAAGCCTTCATTTAATTCATTAATCCGCTTTCATGATGATGATCAACATTTCCCTCCCGCTCCCTCCCCAGCTCGTCCTCATCATCATCCCAGAAACGGGAGTTGAGTGTAATATAAAACCGTAAATTAGATACCTACTTTATTTGGTGGTAAAAGGAGCATTACGCTTAGATTATTACGAAGTTGGTTTGGAATAATATATAATCGATGGGATTCTTAGTTAGTGAATGCTAGTGCTGCGATATAATGCTCATTCCCCTTTTAAAAAAAAACAGTCAAAAAGACGGCTCTGCCTATGGAGGAAAGAGGATTAATAGACATGCGTGACATGGGATAATATAAATGTAATTAGTGGGCGGCTCTCCGCGGTATTTGATCACCCTGCAACGCCAAACGCCAGCACTCGCTCGCCTAGATAATTCTGATATGGGATGAAATGAAGATGAACCCGTTATTTAAATATGCATGAATGATGATGATGATGGTAATGTTGATAACATCTTTTTGCGAGGAAATAGCGGATGACGAGAAAAGCCCATCAGAGGAGGAATGTAATGTAATATATGATGTAATTGTGGTGTGGTGGTGTGTACCACGAACGAGGAGCATAATTTTAATTCCTTACAAGGAGTGAATCTGCATAAAGAAAAAAAAAGCCCCCGATTCTTTTCTTTCTTTTTTTTTGCACTTTGCGGTGGTGGCAGTGGTGGCGAGCTCTGTAATTCGCAAAGTAATCCAATATAGTTACACACATCCCAGTTTTTATTTTTTCAAAAGTAATGATCAAAGGTAATGAAATGGGGAGCGAGTGGGAACAAGAAGGGACAGAATGGAATTTAATAAGCTTGCTGTGTGATATGATAATGATGGATGGATTAAATGTGGTGGCTATACATTTACATATTATATGACATGTGTCTTTTGTCTCATCTATTTTTTTACAGCCAGGGCTTTTGAGCACATCGTTGGAAGAGTTGAAACTGCTTTTACGGGAGCTTGGTAATGTGGACGGGTTGGATACTGGTGCTATCAAGTCGCAGATTGAACTTGAGATGCGTCTTCATGCCGCTGAGGAAGCCCTCAATAAGTCAGAACGCTTCTTGTCTGACAAGAATGAGGAGAATAAGCGTCTCAAGGAGGAGAACAACCAACTCACTAGTGAGTTTCCGGCATTAACTTACAATCTTATCTTAAGCTAATTCCTTTTATGCTATTTTTTGATCAAACAACTTGTGAGCTGAACTACATTTGACATTCCCATTGAGAAAATATGGTTTGCTCAAGATCGACATGATAGATAATATTATTATTATTATTTGAGCGAGTAGAATAGTAGGGTTTCTAATTTTTTTTGCGGTTTCAAATGATAATTAATGAAGTGATTATCAGATTAAAGTGGGGGATCAATCAGGCGCTTTTTAAACCCTTGCTTGCTCAATGTCACACTTGACATGAAAACGTTAGTGAAGACAATGATGAATGAGGTGAATGAAGAAAAGCCCCTCTTCCTGTTGATTTCGTGGAGGGTATATAAGTAGTATGTCAAGCAGACGGGGGGAGTGTCAACAATGGTGGTATTGTTCAAGTGAGTATATCTGGATCAAGTTCAGGGTTCTCACGAGGGGTTACATATATTAAATATATATATATATATAATGAAATCAACAGCTTGAGGAAGTTTACACACTTTGAAAAAGTTGAGCGTTGTTTTTTTTACGTAAGCGTTAAAAACCCTTGCAGCGTCGTGCTGAGGCACGCATGCTCCGCACTCATTCCGATTGAATAGGTGATTGTTTGCCTGAGCTCGTTTCTACAATATACAACAATGGAATTGGTATAAAACTCAAGTGTGTCGACAGGGGTGTAATTGTTATGCGTAACATATGTATATGTATTTTTTGCGACGAAAGTAAGCATTTTTCGAAATTGTTCCATTATTCAGATGTACGTAAATGCTTAATGGTTTTACTATTTTTGTGTGAAACGCGTTAGGTCAACTGACAATCCGACAGGCAGAGCTTGCTGCTGTCACTGAAGAGAGGGATAATGCACGCAGAGACCTGAATGAAACTCACCTTGCCAAAGACGAGATCGTCAAGAAAGCATGGGAATTACGTGATCAAGCGGTACAAAGAAAAAATAAGGCTGAAATCGAGGTGGCCCGTACAAGAATCGATATGATGCAGGTCAACAGCCAGCTAATGGAAGCTATTCAACAAAAGATTCAATTGAGTCAACAATTGGAACAATGGCAGGTATGAGACCATTCATCGCAAAATTGAGTTAACACTTTTAAACTGACTGACTGAGAATGTGTGGTTGATTTTACACAATTTAATTTAATTTAATGTATGATCACGAGTTTAAACTAATGGCGTGTATTATATCAGACTATGGCTTGTTTCAAGTTGTGTACACGCGTAGCGTCGCCAGAAGGGTGGCTTACTACAAAGCCCCTCTTATGCTCTCATCCGTTGACATTGTTTAAGTACGATTCTGTAAATGCGTGAAAATCTCACTTGAGTGAGACATCCGGTTTTAAAAAATATATAACCATTTTATGGTGGTTTTATCATGGTGGTTTTATCATGTCACGATGGCGTAATACGCAAAAGTTTGGGAGTATATGACTAGAAAATCATTTGAATTACGTCAATGGACTACGAGACCGAGGCGTTGCGTTCATGGCCACTCTGCCATTATCAGTTTTGTTTTCTTGAGCCGATTGCACATCATCACGAAAGAGTAGCCACGTGCTGCTGTTTCCCAGAATAACCAAAAGCTTAGCACTTACTGACAAATACAATGTCATTAAAGTCAATGACAAGGAGATTATATTTTTGAAAGGAAGAAGTAGTAGAGTGGAGTAAAAGAATTGCCGTGGCTGGCTGATCGAATACCTTTTTTTATAGACTCTCATTAGTGCAACTCTGGCTTGCAGAAAACGAAAAGACTTATTTTATTCAAATAATAATGTCCCGTTTGAAATAATGACAATTTTACTACCAATGTTCATGACTAATGAGTCTTGAAGACGACGACGACTTCTTTTCTTATACACGGGAACTAAGCCGACCGCCGATTATATATATATTTTTTTGAACTAGCAATGATGATGATATTAAAACATGCTCCTTTCTTGTATTTTTCCAGGTTGACATGCAACAACTTTTGGATGAGCAGATGCGAACAAAACTGTCCAATCAAGAGGCTGCCATAAAAGAAGTCCCTCAGAAAACTGTGAATGAAACTGTGCCGTCCACTTCTCAATTCGAAAGAAAAAGAAATAAACTAGTAGCCTTATTTCGTAGTGTTTACTCGTGAATAAATTTGCTATAATAAATATATGAGCATCATGATGAGCGCATCGCTATATTCCTAAATATTATGTTTAGCATGTCAAGTCGACATACCTTTGCACCGATTATCAATATATATACCATTATATTACCAGTACCATACCGTTCGAAACTGTAATGCCTTANATATATACCATTATATTACCAGTACCATACCGTTCGAAACTGTAATGCCTTACCGCTGTAACAATTTTATGAAAATCAGTAATTTATAAAACATATATACATATACCTATATAATATTACCTGTGCTACCGAATGCGAATATTTTGTTCAAATACGTATATGTGCTAATAAACTGTAATGTTTTCATAAAATGCAATAAAAATTTGAAAACTGATTTAAAGATTTTTGCTGGTGGTGGTTTTATTATTGGCCGTCGTCGTGTACGGCACTTTTATGCATCAGCAACGTTACTCAACAAAGTTTATTGCTATCTAAGTAATAAATATGTACACTTACTTAATAAATTGGCTGTATATAAAACCAAGATCTCTATAGCACTGAACTTCTGAACTACTACGACGAAATTGCACCATTTGCACCGGTCATCAGTGACAGTAGTCAAAGCGCCGCGTCACTAACTTTTCCGTTTTAGCGAATTCCCTGGATAATCGTAATGAGTAATTCGATGTAGATGTAGGATAACTCCAGCCACAGTTAGTATAAATAAAAGCGTGACCGCTGCATCCCACTGTCTGAATCTTTTGCTAAATTTATTCATTTCCATGTCATAACTAGCAGCCCTTTGCCGTTCCCTACGAGTAAACGTTTCTGAATAATGTGACTGTGTCCTGAAAACCAAAAAAAAAACACACAAACATTATTGGCACATTATTAACATTTAAGCAACTTGAAGCAGGGAAAGTGATAATGCTTAAATATTCATTTAAGTAGTTATTTCCTGTACCAAGCATCATAATCAAATTGCTCAGTTTTCCCAGTGTACGGGCCTTTTCGTTTACGGGCTTCCTCAAAATTCGTGGGATTTGGCTGGAGAGAAATTATAAAAATGATTAATTTCACGTTGTCGTGCCGTGCCAAATATGAAACAAAGTATATATAAAATTAAAATTACCTTTTGATAAAATTCCTTTTGACGATCCTGTCGCTCTTCCTGTCCTTGTTCATCAGTACCACTACTTTCTTTAGATTCCTGTGCTGCAGCCAGTCCTGCTGCTCCCGATGGCAGCAGCCCTTTATCATATAATTTCCTTAGCTTTTGATTCCCCAGGACCTCGTATGCCGCAGAAATCTCTCTGAACATGTCTGGACTTCCCTAAAAAAATATATATATGGATCCCCTTTAGAATAGCTTTTAGAAATATAATAATGACTTATACAGTATCTCATTATTATTAGATTTAATAGATTTCTTCTCGTACAGCCGTTTGTCTGTCAGGATGGTAAACTATGGACATTTTGTAGTACGCCTTTTTAATTTCAGCTTGGGTCGCTTTTGGGCTCAAACCCAGTAAATCGTAGTAGCTCTTACGCTGGCTTTTGTGGACCCCCCGAGTGAGCAGCATCTAAATAAAAAAAATATATACATTTTTAAAACACTTTCAACTTTGGAATAGTAACAGCTCTCAACTTAAAAAGGGGATTGGAACAACCATGAACCAAGTACAACAAAGAAAGCTGCTAATTTACAATCCCTCAAGTATTTTTACCTTCAAATCAGGTACACGTTTGTAAATGATTTTCGTCGACAGCATATTTCTCCTCTGTCACTGTCACCCCTGACTAACTTTAAACTTTGACTTTGAAAAAAGATAATATTTTTTTTAAAAACTCTTCACGACTGACGACGACAGTAGTCGCTCCGTGTGTCATGCGTCATGGGCGTGTCGTCAACAAGTCAATGTCGTCATACACGTGCTGACAACTGAACTGACTGACATTAGTTCCGCTATTTTTTTCGATTTAGTATTAAAACTTCCTCTCCTGCAAATAAACCATGTACCAAAATCTTAATTAAACACAACTCTATTCCCTCTAGATTAAACACCAGTAACAAAAAGGACTATAATTAACGTTATACGATGTCGCTAAATACAACATCATGAGAACCACGAGCGAATGCTAAAAATTCCGAAAACATGAAAACATTCAACATTTATCGAAACTTACACAAAATATAATATTATATAATAATATGCTTGCAAACTCCAGCGGAGGGTTTGCTATCTCCATAATCTCTGCATCCTTTACAAATAGAGAACAATCATACGAGTGTAGCTCCTAATAATAGTAGTTTCTACCAAAGAATTATAATTATTATAACCCTCCAAATGGTCCTTCGTTTTCTTCGATTCACTCCATTTACTCCACACTCCGCAGAGGTTATGACTATGGTTTTCACACAGGTTGGGACTAGTTGGGAGCACTCAAGACAGCTGCTCTTCCCGGCCTCTCATGCCTTCTCAACCTTGTTCCATTTTTCTATGTTGCATCAGGTGAGTTGCGCGTCGTCAGGCACGGCAGGAGTGAGCTTTGTTGCTGGACATTTTAGCATAAAATAGAGCATGTTTACAAAATATGTAGCAAAAAACAAACCTAATTGTTGCAATTTCCATTTTTTAGGTTGTTTGATTTACCTATGGTATATGACTCTGTGTAAGTATGTAAGTGATATATGGTATATGATATGATGATGTATATGAATATCATTGCTGTAATAAAAAAAGAAGCGACAAAAGTAAACTTTCATTTGAAGTTTTGATGATCAAGTTGTTGTTTGTTCAGTAGAATTATCTGATTGTGAGAAAGAATTACTCGTAGTTGCGGTATATGTATATATATATGATTTGACAAGCATTATTATTAATATCATTAACAGCTCTGCAAAATCACAACAACTGTGTCATATTGAACAATCCAGATTCTGTTGTATATATATGCCCAATAATGCTCATTGTTGTCATTCATCATTATTATTTTTACCATTGTTTTGCTACCTGTTATACCATAATATTATTGCTGTTCTTCAACAGCCACGTTTCAAAGGTTATTTTTTGTGAAAAGAGTGACATCAGTTATTTGACTTTTCAAAAGGAGCCCTACTCTGATCGTGAGTCTGACTAAAAGTTAATTGTAATATAATATAATATAGGAGCTCCGTATCCGTAATAACAATTCTGTGATGATGGGTCGGTCGGCAGTCAGTCGGCAGCTAGGGTGGTGTGACAGGTTTGTCAAGAAGTAGTTATCAGATAGAAAGTAGTAGTGAGTGAGTGAGCCCTTCTTGATGATGAGAAATACATTTTTAAAAAAGTGCATGCTCTAACAAGATGACTTGAATATATCACTTTTTTGAGTTTTCCAATTTCATAAAGAATTACGCTCTCTGTTGTGCACCACTTACGTATAGGAAGGAAGTTATAGAGAGACTAGTAGATAGACAATATGATAATAATCAGAAAGGGATGTCGTGGATTTGTGTATTTATTGATATAAAGTTGGGAGGAGGATGAAAGAAAGGAAATATATAAATTCTAATTGCATTCAAGTTACCAAACAGCTCTCTACTTAGTCACAAGATTGATTTTGTGGTGACAACAACAAGTCATCGCTCTACAGACGTTATTAATTATTTCTTAGTGTGAATTTATTTATACAAATTTTGAAGCAACAATATGACGGAAGTGAATCGGAGTAAAATCTACAAGTTTCCTGGAGTGGTTCTAGTTCTGGCCACCTTGATGGTTTTGGGCGGCGTGCTTGGTGATGGTGGTCAACGAGTCCAAGGTCACTACCTTCAGTTTGGGGACAAGTGTCAGATTCCTCGTCAGGGTGAGGGTGAGGTGTCCCTCAACATAGACTGCGACGCCAGCAAGGGGCTCATTTGTAGCGGTGAGGCGTGTGTATGCACACTGGCAGACTATTTCTCTTACGATCCCGTGAGCAATGAGTGCCGCAAAAAGCTGGGAAAATCCTGCAGACACATGAAAGAAGATGAGAGTGAGCTGAGTCAGTTGCCGTTCAACCTCAAGTGTCACGCTAATGCCCAATGTATTCTGGTTTCGAGAAGTTTATACAGCATTAGTGTCATTGGGGGATCGGGTGCAAGTCGTGGAGAAAGGGCTGAAGGGGATGGATTTAGCATGTGCGTCTGCAAACCAGGCTTTGTACCGACGGACCAGTTGAGTGGGTGCCAGTTTCCTCCACCCAATATTAGTATACCTTCCCTCCAAAATGAACATGAGGACGATGAAGACGAGTAGGAGAGATATTATTATCGACATTGTTTCACATACTACTTATTATTTATGGATTTTTATGCATATTTTATTCAACTGTTAATTGGCCAATTGAGTTACAGCATAATAATACTTTGTTAGAAATTATTAAGTTATTTGAAGCTGGGAATAGCGAGAATGAAGACAACATTATTATTATTATTATATTATTTAAATAAATAAATGATCAATGTTTCAACAAATATTAAAACTTTTTTACTTGAACTGAATTTGAGATATTTGCGCATTGGGCTCGCTCGGCTCGCATTTTCTCTAAAATGCGCCGAAGGGGGGAGTCGTATTATTACTATTTAAGTTCTTCTAGATGGGTCATCAGGTCGTTTCCACATTGCCGCCGCAATGTACCAATTAATCAAAACATTAATTGCTGTAGGAACAGACTCGGGTCGCACGGTATACCCTGTCAATTTTGCAGACACCACTTTGAATCCCGGAAGTGTCTTTACAATAAATCTTCGCACTGGGGTATCATAAGTACAGTATGCCTTCAAAGACTGAAGAAAATCCTCTGACGCCGGGTACATCCTAGACAATACAATCATCATTCTGAATAACATACACATCCCAAACATTGCATCCATGACGTAAAATGACAATCCAAAGTAATCCGTGTCCGGCTCCTTTAGAAGTTGAATGAGCATAAAAACGTCCGACACAAATTGAGCATAGTTGGCAGCTTGAGCGCCTCCCATGAGTTTTCCAATCCAGCGATTATGTGCTTGAGCTGCAATCATAATTTTTCTATAATCCTGAATCAGAGTAAGAATATCATATTTCGTTCCAGGTGCTTTTGTTTTGGAGTCAAGATATTTGAAGGGGACAGCCCAGGCGATTTTCCGTTCTTCTGGCGTAGTCCCAGGTCGCCGTCGTAGACCACTGACACGCCGTCCTGTTTGTTGCCTTTGAGCATAGCGGCGTGCGTCATTAGTCTGCTGTCCCAGTCCCACTGTTAAATCCCCAAAGACGTCCGACCGTCGAACGGATCCCCGCTGATTTGCAAATCCTTCAGGTTGACCCTGTCGAATTCCTAGTTGTTGTTGCTGACTTGTTGTGCCATGCCGAGCTGGAGTGCCTTCTGATTTGTCGGAGGCTCTGTCTGAGGGGACACCACCACCCCCTGCGACATTACTCCCGGTAGACTTGTCCTTCTCTGGAAGCTCCATAGGTCGGGGCCCTCCGAGATCAATCAGGGTATACACGGTTTTCGTCATTTCCTCCATCAAGTGTTGGAAACTTACAGAGTACGATTCTGCTAGAACCATGGTGCATGCTTGATAGGCGTAGGCATGATACATGAAGAGACATTCGTGGAGACAGAAGATTATTTGCAGGTACCAAGTGTCCACGCCATCCGGCATCAATGCATACGTGTTCAAGGCGTATTTTGGAGTGAAGAAGAATTGAATGCTTAGGGCAAATGTGCCCGTGAATACTACAAATCTATAAAAGTCAAAGCGCATATATAACACATCAATTTAAAGTTGTCCAAAATAAAACTGTGTTAGTTAGAACAACATCTGAATTCAGTGCAACAACACAGCTATTGACCGTGACCAACATAATCTGAGCTATTGGGCCTTTTCCCACTTTTCCTATTAATAAAGTTAATAAATTTTCTTGGTTCACAATTGCAATTAACCGCTTTGAGAACATGAATGACGAGAACATGCACATTGGAAAACCTTTAGTAAATCAATATTTAACGACATTGTCTGAGCATACCTACTGTAATATTCCCTTGTGTGTGCAGAGTAGAGCTAACGAAAGGATGATTTATTAACAATGTTGCGTGACCCCATGCCATGCCAAGCACTCTACAACTTATTACTCTGGAAACTAGAAAGCCCACCTGGCTCCACGACTAATTGAATTCATAAGTAGCCAATTGTAAAATCTCTGAAAATGTCGTTAAAATATGTTTATAAAGGAGCCTCGTTATTGCTTCCAAACATAATGACGTCTTTTCTCACTGACACATCGGGATGAATTGCATGTTGCAAATGCGGAATAAAAAAATAACCTGGTAGCAAGCTTACTCCTTTCAATGTCTTAAGTAACGCTGAATTCGACATTTATGGATATAATAGAACCAAATCATAATAATTATGCTCGTGTCCCTGCTTCCCAATAAAAGCTTTAGTTTTAAATGTTACGCATCCAGAAAAACACTAGTAATTGTAAATATTACGATTTGCAACAAGAACAAGCCTTTTAACGCATAGACTGAAATATTTTTGTAATGCAAGTTAATGTGTGTGATTAAGTAGGCTCTTACGGATAGTAGAATATGTTGATCTTGTCTGTTGCAGTGATTTTCTTCGACACGTGCCCAGGTAATCCCAACTTCTCAAAGATATCTTCCTGGAGTTCCCACTGCCGGTATAAATTCTCGTAAATGGGATACTTTGGATACCACATGATTTGCTCTTGGATCATGTGAGCAGTACTCAGATACCTGCAATCAGGGCAAGTTATAACCATATGAAGAGAAACTGTAAAATATATATATGATCCGTTTTCCCGAAAGACGGTCTATAGTAGTATATACTTTCGCGATTATTACGTACGTACCAATCCCAAATGGACATTTGATCTAGGAAATGCACTTTTATTCCCAGCCATCCGTTGTACGACAGAAGTAAGTAGGTCACTTTGAGCGTCGTGTTAATCCACATGAACCAGTAGAAAAACATTGCGATAAACTTGACAGTGCGAATCCGGTACTGTCCCTTATCATCCCGTTTGATATAAAACCGGGTGACCGCCCCTTGCGACAGTGCGTACCACATACGTCGCTGGAAATCCGTGAAGGCGTCCACAGCCACTTGTACAGGCGACACAGACATTTTTTTGTCAAACAATGATCACACAAACTACAACCCACTGATTCGCAATAGTTTCTAAATGAAATCTATTAAGTTATTACGCAAAATTATTTTCTCTACATATTATTAAAATGGGGTTGTTCTATGCTTTGAAACCGAGTTGCTAGTACCATGTCCCAGGGTCGAGTGGCAGTGGACATATTTAGAATACGGGTTTTATAGATGGCTCACATGAAATGACATGACGAAATTTATTGAAAACCTGAAAGAATCTCTCCATTGAACTGAATTATGAAAATCTCATTAGGGGATGGCCACATTGAGTTTTTTAAAGAAAGCATGAAGAAGCAATACTTGGATTATTCCTCGACATTATTAGTATACTTACTACGTCATCACGGCTAAGACATATGTAATATTCAAAGTTTCCAAAACAGGTGCACCATTTTGTAGTTTAATAGAAGTTAAGGTCATCATGGTTGTATATAAGATTATGCACGAAGAAGAATGTGCGAATCATTTGGCATGCATACGTGCACCAGAAATGTAAGGAGGGACGCGCACGTACCCCGGTTTATGTGGTCACAATGCAGACTGTCATGTTCTCAATCACAAATTACGATCCTCAGGGCTGCTGTAAAACAGATTTCCGCAATCACATGTGGGGATACTGCGCTTATGTAGCTGTCGAATAAACAACTTCCGATAAAGTCCAAAAGACAATAAATTCATTCATCATGTAGGTTTGGTAGAGAATTCTTCGGTAATTTAGAATCTGCAAACATTATAATACAGAAGTAATATTCCATAATTTTATACTGGGTAAAATTGTAGAATTTTATAGCCGCAGCAATTTTTTGCGGATTTTGAGTCAGCAACGAAAATTCTCTACAAAACGGATACAAACAACTAATTAACGTATCCACTTTGATGTAATCGGAAAGTGTTTCCTCGGGAGTATTTCGGAGGTACGGAAACGGGATATAGACCAGACAATCGGATATGAACAGCCATGACTTTCCTAACAACAAACAATGCCTACGGTATAAATGTGCTTGCTTACCGTAAAATGAAGAAATCCATCATAGTCCAAAAGAAACAGAAAGAAAAACTACAGAATTGCTTAAATTTCTTGGATGTAAACAGGTGTCACGCCGACACCACGCACCTCGTCAAATATTATTTTCCTCCTAACCGTGGTGAAAGTTCTGGATAGTTGAAACCGGTGTAAAGTAACTTACTGAACAACTATAATAAAGTTATACGAACAAAGTCGTAGGTGGACACGTTGAATTTGTAATGTAAATCTAAAATTAAGGAGGGTGAGAGGAGAGGGAATCGATGCTGTCGTTTCAAAAATTTACTGCTTTACGCAATGCAGGCATCTTGTAGTTTCGGAGCCAGAACGAAAAGTCATATTAAGTTTAATTTAGAACGATATAGTTAGTGAGGGCATGATTTTACGATGTGTCACTTGGCGTGACTATTATTGGACTCTTGTATCTCCCTAGAGTATTCGCACCTATACCTAATATTTGTGTCAATGTATGAAAATTATCTGTAATCAATGTCAGATACCTGAGAAAGTTTTTCAATTCAATGCGCGACTGTCAGCCAGACTGTAAATTGTCAATGCAGACAAGGATATACTGGAGATCCGTTCCATTTTTTTTTTCATTTAAACGTAAAGTGTCAGTTTTAAAAGTATGCGATACACAATCTAATATTGCCCATTCTGAAACAAAGCAAAGCAAGGAAAATGTCCTTTCCTGAGGAGGATATAGTCATGCCAAGGATTCCTGGTCACTGGTCGTCAGTGTGTCTAAAATGTAATTTCCTAGTAAAGTCTTTGCAATCCTTTAATAGACTATTTACTCATAGTCAGCATAAAATTCATTTACGATATAGATAATAATATGCAATTAAGTAGTATGGACAGAATTAGAACAAGTTTCAGTTTACACAGTAAATCCATTTTAATTACAACTGTTTTTTTAAAATAATAATATGATTAACCCAAGACCAAGATTTATTAAATTAGATGGATTTCATTACTTCATAAGATATTGCTTCATTATTTCATTATTTTACACATATCTCAAGGAATAAAACTACCACCAAAACTTACAACTTCCTCCCCACGGATATAATAAATCACTCCTCAATACCACCTTTTATACATGTGTATGTCTATATATATTGTGAATTGGCAAAAGAGATTATTTAACATCAGAAATAGATTAATCATACTAGCCCTCCCTCATATAATTATACAAATGGTACAAACACGACTCTACTAATGGCAAAAGGTGCTAATATTATATACTTAGAAGAAAAGATTGTAAAAGAAAGCTAAAAGTGCAACTGCCACCACCGCAGCACACCCACCAATGACATATGACAGGACCGCAGTGCCACGTCTATTTCCACTTTCAATTTGCTGTCCTGGAGCCATTCCTGCTAGAGCCACGTCAGATGGTGCAGGGCTTGCCGCTCGAACTGCTTGTGGTGGAACCAATCCACTCCATCCAGGCGTTCCAGCGGGTGCTGGTGCCCACGCTTGGCCATTTCTGCTAGCACTTGGACTTCTGGCTGGAGTCCCGGCTGGTCTTCCCCTCCTATTCTTGCTAGAAGAAGGTCGACCACGTCCACGTCTGCTTGCTGGGACCCCTGCTGGTCGCCCCCTCCCACGAGAAGGACTTCGTGCCGGCGTCCCGGCTTGTCGCCCACGAGAAGGACTTTGTGCTGGCGTCGCAGATCGTCGCCCCCTCCCACGAGAAGGACTTCGTGCCGGCGTCCCGATTCGTGGTCGCCTGGTCCTACTCCTGCTTCTGTGTCCTCCTGGTTCTGGGTACATTGTACCTGCTGCTCCCTCCCTGTCCCACCTTTCATCAAATTCCCGAACGTATTCGGGTGTCATCTCCAGGTGTTCCCTTGGCTCCCAAGTAGCTTCATTGGTAGGGAAACCCCTCCACTTCAACAAGTACTCTAGCTTTCCGTTGTTTACTCGTCTGGCGAGAATCTCGTCCACATGCCAAACACCGATGTCGGGATTTTGACGCTGCCCACGCTGCTCCATTTTGGACTCGCGTAAACTGTTATAAATCACAAAACAAACCACTTATTATATACTACACTGTATTACTTACGTTGAGTCAAACTCTATCTTTCAGAACTATCAATAATCACTATTACAGTAACTACCATTGCTCGACAATGATCACTATATCGTTCTGATGCGTTTACCTGGAGCGAAAAAAGTTAGCAAGTTGACCGAAAGGGTGGAAGTTCACTGGACAGTAGGGCTGCAATAGTTCCTCGCGTTCCAGACACCACCTCAGCGTACCACACAACAAACTTGCACTCCTACTTGACTACTCCACCACCACTCTTGAAAGACTAATAGCAAATGGACGCTTAAAACTGCGTGATTTTCTCTACACCAACTAAACCTCAGTCAGTATGTTTTAGTTTTAGGTTACCAGCTTTTCCACCTCACCACTACCATCATCTTCCACCTGAAAGTCAAAAGTGTCAAAATATCATTAATGATTTTCTCCCCAGAAAATTTAACAGTAAAAAATCCAAAAGACAATGGACAATTTGCGCACCAGCAACTCACACCACCACCAAACACCACCTGTTCAAAATAACCCTTGCTCCCCAGAAAATTTAACAGTAAAAAATCCAAAAGACAATGGACAATTTGCGCACCAGCAACTCACACCACCACCAAACACCACCTGTTCAAAATAACCCGTGTGCGTCTTCCCCACTTTTTGCAATTGCTTTTTGATTTTTATAAGATATGTCCAATTAATAAGGCGTCGGAGCATATTATGCTGTAACTCCTACACAGTGCTTTCGATTGGCCCAATACTACTTGTGGGTACACTCGTGGTATGCTCGTGGTATCACCGTAAGTATGCTATGTTTCAACCCAATCCATACATGCACCTCCATTTTATTAATAATTTAAATAATTAAGGAAAATTCAGGTGTCCAAAAATGAAGGCGTCAGTGGTAAATTCTTGTATGTTTTGTAAAGTAAAACATGATTACATGGCATTTTCTGCTTGGCTTTCATAATGTCATATTAGTTCATATTAGTGCAGATCGAAACGTTACAGCAGCAAGTATACAGCCAAAACCAAATAGCTGCAAATTTTGGATGCAGTCAAAAAACATTTGGAGGTATCTACATTTGGAGAAGACGGACGGGGTATATAAAGACTTCTGTGGATGACCTAAGGTCACGCCAAACAAGAACGAGAGAAAAATCTCAGAACTCACCTCCGCCTGCAATTATTCAATCAGAGAAATACAAAGCGAGAAATAAATAATATTTAAAAAGAACATGATATGCTGTTTTGACCGAGAATTCCAACTTGGGGTTGAACAAAAGGTTGGCACGGCCCCCATTTACCGTAAGGCACAAAGTGGAACTATTGGGATATGCATACGCACGCATGGAGGTCGGGGATAAATGGAAAATTGTGGTATTCTCTGACAAAAAAATTTAACTTGAACTGAAAATCTGACTACTCACATTACTAGCACATAACCCAATAACATACCCCAAAAGATAAGGAGGTAAGCAAATTTGAACAAAACGCGGTCGGTATGTCAACTCTACACGCTCTTGCATGGTTGTTTTTTGCATACATTTAATATAATTTTATTGTAATTTATGAAGGATGGTCCGTAATGATATTGAGTGGATTTGGATACATTCTAAGAACTGAGTTGGCTCCAGTTCCAACCATAACAGATTCTGGGGGTTACCAGCGTGTCGTCCAAGTCAAGCTGTTATGCGAGGGACCTCAAGTTCGTAGACGAGGAGTGATTTTTCAACAAGTTAATGTCCCCATCCATGCCAACAAATCTACGACGGTGCTTCTAGCTACAAAAGGGTCTGAACTCTTTCATGGCCAGCACGTGGCCTAAGCCCAACGGAGAATGTGTGGGTGGAGGTATCTCGTTGTGTTTATTCGTAGGGGCAACAATATTGAACAAAAAGAAAGTAGAACAGAAAATACATATCCAAAAATTCGCTGCTGTCTGGTTTTGGCTAAATCCGTGTTAGTGTTAGGCTTCAATCTGCACTAATATGAACTCCGCCAGTTGTGTTCCAGTTGACATGATGAAAGTCCAGCAGAAAATGCCATGTAATTATGTTTTACTTGACAAAACGTACAAGAATCCACCCCTGACGCCTTCATTTTTGGTCACCTGAATTTTCCTTAATTATTTAAATTATTAATAAAATTGGGGTGCATGCACGGATTGAGTTGAAACATAGCATGCTTACGGTGATATACCACGCACGAGTGTACCCACAAGTAATATTGGGCCAATCGACAGCACTGGGTAGGAGTTACAGCATAATATGCTACCGACGCCTTATTAATTGGACAGACCTTACGTCCAAAGACCGATGACGACAACCGAAGCCAACCCTGAGAAAAATACTTTTTATATAATATTACCATATATGGTAAAAAAAAATATTATGCTACTTCCCGGTCGCAACTCTTCTTATATTCTGCGCAGAAAGAGAACTGGCGACTGGCACTCCAAAAACTAGACTGATGAAAATTATCATCCAACTGCAGATTTTTAACACTCTAAAATGTACATTTCGCACTTCTCGTTGTTTTGAAGTTCAGAAATGTGTATGGCGACACGACAGACGAAGACGAGAGGAGGGCACATCATGAAATATAAGTATGGAAGCAATAATGTTCCGCCGGTCCATCGATAAAGTTACAGCTTTAATGGGTTTCGCTTCCTGCTTCAAATTTCATATTCCATTCGTCGTGATTGCATTTTGCATTCCATTCCATTCCGTATGCATGGCGTATGAAAAAAGTACCTTGTGGACTGCTGTGGATGCACTTATAAAAGTAGCAAAAGAGTAAATCAGTAGTAGATCAGTTCAGGAAGGGAAAAATGTTTTACTTGTTTATATTAAAAACCTTAATTACAACATCTTGACTTTGGGTATAATTCTTGTGCCCAAAATGAATTAATATGTTAAACGAGGACTAGGTTACTATACTATTTTGACAATGAGAGATTTTGTTTTTGTTTGAGTCTTATCGCTTGTATCCATGTATGCATATTCAAAAACCTTTTGATCGGCTAGCCTGACTAGCTCATATTATTGAGCATCCATTTCGTAATTTTACAAATAGAGTTTTAAATGTAGTCAGTCAAACGGCTTGTAACAAGGTTTTGCGGATGAAAGGTGGACAAAGAGTTGGGCATATTTTTGATCTACTAGATATTATGCAGGTTTTCTAAATTACATTGAATCCTCTCAAATTTGCATGCACGAGGAAGAGAATAGAAAATGCAGAATAAAGTGGTGATATAAAGTTATAACTTTATAACCATCAAAAACAGAGAGGAACGATCCATTTTCTTGGAGAAGTCTTGCGGGCGCAGACGATGCGATAAGACACAGTGAACGAACCATTATTGTATGACATGTTTTGTAATATTACACGTTGCTGATAACATGGGGACCCATGTACTCACTTTTCATGCCGACCTTTAAAATTGGACAACGCAATGAAAGTGGAGACATTTTATGGCTTGCTTTTGCTTTTGCAAGCTGAGACTCAAGCTTGTGCATCTGAATCCCGAAAAAGAGCAGAGCTCTACACTGTTTACCTTGCAGCTGAAAGTGCTAGTCTACATAATAGCTAATTTGTAATGCATTTGAAACAGTTGGTTTGTATGTCATAAATGATATGAAATATGAATCCTATTTATTTCCCGTATCAGTTTTATCGGATGAAGAAAGAAGAATGGGAGAATTGGGGATAGAAACGGGCTGCCTGTTGGCAAAATCCGCTCCTATTCCAATCCTATCATAAGATAAAGCAGTACAAAAGAATAGAGAATATCATTTAGTGATGGCATGGCACGATGCGCATCCTACGTTTCTTATCGTGTGGTTTTGCATTTTATTGAGTCATTGAGTCTCCTTTACATCGTACATTTATCTACAAGACATCCAGCATTCTCGAGTTGGCATTGTCTTAGGTTTTAGCAGAGTCAGCATCGTCAGGAAGGAAGCATACGTGACTAACGTGACTATGCCAAGAAAACAAAAAAAAAATATATAAGTTGCTGGTTGTATTGTATCATGATTCATGGTTCACATTTATACAGTTCCCAAAAATCCAGTGGAGGATTTGAGTTATTTAGCATACTTTATTAGAGTAATGGTAATGGTTAGTAATCACTTTCATATTAGCGGACTAGGGAAATTAAATCACGCAACTAGACACCTTTCCTATCAAATGAACCCTTGTTGATCACGTAATAAGTATATACGATAACAACGGATAAGGAATCGCTCGCTTAATATGCTCACTCGGAGTTATTATTACTTCTTCACCAAAGGTCATCCAAAGATAGGTTAGTAAGATTAGGATCACGGAGTCGAGTGACGCATGACGTGCGGTTAAATGCAGCGCTTTCACATGCAGCCAGCCCTTTAAAAATATTATTTGTAGATTAATAAAGTAAGCGCAATAATTGACACTTGACAGATAGTTGTGTTTAATTTAGCATCTCCGTTCCTACTTTTGCATTGCATGCATACGTATATTACGCATTTGAGTCTGATCAAAGTTTGTCAAAGGTTGCATATGCATATATACACTCTCTAAAATGTAAATCATCTAAAGTTATCAACTCGTCATCGGTCTACATATGTTTTTTGTCTTTAGGCAAATCCAGTCTCCCAAATTACTCTCCATTAAGACATGTCGTCAGCTACTGAATTTACTGGGTTAATCGCGTAGACTCCTTTGGCTTCATTCAGACTGTATGAGCATGCCATCCTGACATGATTTTAATGATCTAAAATCCAACACAATATTTTATAAATGAATATCAGAATGAATGTTATCACGACGAATTGCCACATCGTCCAAGTTCACACTTATTTCAGCATCACCAGCTCGTATTGGATTGGGTCTAGCGAGTTTGCTTATACTGATATGATGATGATAATGCAAGAGGATTTTATCCAAATGAGAAATCGAAAAAAAGGAAATACAAAACTTCACTTTGGAATTGTAATTTTGGCAAAAATCAAATTCCTAGCAATCCAACTGACTTAAATCCAGTTGTACGGACAATCACAAATGAGGAGTAAAAACGGGAATATGAGATCAATTACAAAATGATATGATATATATACATATTTCAATCCTCATCTGATCTTCATCTTTTAGATGAAAGCACAATAATGATATGATGGGGTTAAAAGTTAAAAGGGCGCATATGCAATTTATATAGTAGTCATTAACTATTACATGTTACATGATACGGAAGCTAAAAAAAATGTACGAGTATGAGGCAATGAAACGAACCAGTGTATTAGCTAGCTTTATCTGGTTGCTCATTTTTTACGGATCATATATATTACGTGAAGTAATGAGCTTGATAATACCACTCACCCCTGCTTCATATAGTTTGGTTTAAAAAAATAGTACAGAATCACATTTTGGAATGGATGAAATGACCAAAATGAAAATAATATCTCATTTGTTCCGAACTCGTCTGATCTCTGATAGATAGAGACATACATAGCTCGTCCTTCTGCGTCCAATTGTTCTTCTGATTTGGAAGAACAAATTACATGCTTTTTAGACGAGGACCATATATTCAGAAGTCATCTAGAGGTCTTCCTCCATCATCTTTCCAGGAAAAATAGGTCAGTCGTTAGTTGCCATCAGAAGACACGGTAATATCCAGGACTGGACCGGGGTTAGGTAAGGGATTGCTACTACGCGACTCTCATTATTATACGTATTATAATATAATTTACATTATTGACCACATTTACACACTTTGGAGGAGTTACTCCTGTTTTGTTTACTTGCACATATATCAATAATAATATATGCAAATTGCAAATGATTATGCATTGTAGAATAGAGTACTTCATTGAGCAGTATATTGTAATTCAGGGTATACCCTAACCTAAATCTTAAATCTCTCAATCAGCGTGAATGTATGTACGACGGCGCATTTCATGTCTAGCAAAATTTTACAAACTTGCTAAACATAAAACAGTATTGTTAGATTTTATTCAAAGCAAAGTTCTGCTGATGGCACTAATCTGTATGTCTGAACATCTTTCGCGTGCCTGCAACAAGTACTAATAATATTGTGAATAATTTGTAAAAAAATATTAATAATAATAAGGGCCAGAACATGCAGTGTATTTCTTATGCATTTTCATAGGGGATAGTTAGTTACACACTGGTCGCGTGTGTGCGACTGGGTTATTGTTCCTATTGAATCAAATAGAGATCAAAAACATATTCCTAGCGAGCGAGCTTATTTTTAACTTTGCTTAGGGAACACGCATCGTATAATTAATTGTGTTAAGTGTTAAAACTCTTTGTGTCTCACTTAGGTATCAAGTTAGACCTGCTTTTGTTCAGCATAAATGCATAAAACAATAATAACATAATTAAGTAGCCGCTCATTGCGAGAGTTCTGGCTACTGCAATCGAGATTATTATTATTATTTATCTCATTACAAAAGCCATTAACATTAGCATTGAGGTGGAGTTTATGTGTTGGCCTTCAGTCAGATCATCTAGATTCATAGACCCAATTAGAAACAATAGCTTGCGGCCACATCCTAATATACATACATGGTGTTGGTGTGTCAAATTACAGAAAAAAAGGAATCCCTATTCAAGTTCTGCTTTTGATTTTTTCAAAGAATTATTCCAGGCATCACAAAAACAATCTCATCATCATGACTGTGATGGACAAAGGGCAGGATGCGGAAATGCCAGTGAATGAGCTACTCCTGCACCACGGTCAAGCCGCCCCACCGACTAAACCGAAAGGTAGGTGGTAGTAGTGCACCTGAATTGTTAATTAAAAATCATTAACTTTTGGAGCGTCAATATGAGAAGCAATAACTTGTCAAATTGTGCAAATAACCATTTTTGTGCTACGTTACCAGGATGGGGTACACGGCACACCTTGGCGTTCCTGGGATTTTGGGCCTTTGCAATTTCATATGCAATGAGATTCAATTTGTCCATTGCCATCGTGGCAATGGTCAATACCACGAAACCACATACTAACGATTCGCAGCAACATGGCCACCATCATGGCGCCGCTGCTAACATGTCGACGATCTCGGAGGAAGCTTGCGTTCATTTGAAGGCTCCAGTTGACAAAGGGGAAAAGGTGGTGGTGGATGAGTTTGGACAAGGGGAATTTCATTGGGATTCTGTTGAACAGGGACTTATCCTCGGGTCCTTCTTCTGGGGATATGGTATGCGGATGAGAGTGTTTGCATTTTTTAAATTCTTTTAAGGATATTAAAATAAGTACTAACAATTAGTACCTCCTACCTTTTGTTGAATAGTGCTGACCCAACTACCTGGTGGAATTCTTGCTACAAAGTATGGAGGCAAATGGACGTTAGGTAAGGAACCTGAAGATCCAGTGATATTGAGTCGAATGAATAAAATGTTGTTCCCATTAAATTTTAAGAATGTTTATTGCAGGACTCGGTCTTTTCGTTACCGCAATATTTGCAATTTTGACTCCAATTCTGGCCCGTACTCATGTGTACCTATTAATTCTTGCTCGTGTGATACAAGGATTGGGAGAGGTATGAAATCATTATGAAGTCTCATGGCGATTCAAAAGAGTTATAACTATGAACAATGTTACGTCTAGGGAGTAACAACTCCAGCTATGCATGCAATTTTAGCTGCGTGGGCCCCTCCGGATGAGCGGAGTTTATTGGGAAGTATTGTGTACGCAGGTATTATCGTGCCTTATTATTATATCGTGATAACGTTCGTTGCATTGACATAGTTTAGTTTTGACATGACATGAGTAGTAAAATTTCACGTTTCTACCTATGCCGCAGGGGCACAATTTGGAACTGCTGTGACAATGGTGATTAGCGGATACTTGATTCATGGAGGTGTTTTAGGAGGCTGGCCCTCCATTTTCTATTTCATTGGAGGATTTTCAATCCTCTGGTTCATTCTGTGGGTGATGTTTATGTATGACACTCCCGCTAGTCATCCAAGGATCTCTGAAGAGGAGCTAATTTACATTCAAAAGTCTATTGGAACCGGTTCCGGTGGTTCCACTGAACACGAGCCTGAAGTAGGGTATCTAGTATACGGGAAATAGGAAAGAAGCATACCGTCCACCCTCTTTCGACTTATAATTGATATTGCGTGAATAACTGCTTGTATGATTAGGTTCCAACCCCGTGGCTGGACATATTTAAATCGGTACCAATGTGGGCTATCATGGTGGCTCACGTTGGACACGCATATGGCTTGTACACGCTCTTAACCCTGTTACCGACTTATCTGAAAACTGCCCTTCATTTCGATATTAAGGAGGTAAGGAGATTTTTTCACACCACATGGAAGGGAGAATTATGAAAAGTGGGCAGAGCAATTTTAATTAAAATACTACGCGTCGTATCACAACAGAATAGCTGGATCAGTGCTCTGCCTTACATTGTGATGTGGATTGCTGCAATTGGTGTGACACAGTTTGCTGACATGATTGTCTCAAAACGACTCGTGAAAACTGTTAATGTTCGAAAAATCTGTCAAGCTGTTGGTCACATTGGAAGTGCGTTGGCACTTATTGGAGCGTCTTACACGGGTTGTGACAGGGGCATGACGGTTGGCCTACTAACACTTGCTGTTGGTATGAATGGAGCAATATATGGAGGGTAAAGCGGAGTCAAGAATTGGAACGATTTAAAAACTTAAGAAAATCATCAACCTAATTGGATTAAAATTCTTTAGGTATGTGGTAAACCACGTGGATATTGCTCCAAACTGGGCTGGTATTCTAATGGGAATTACAAATACTTTCGCCAACTTGACTGGTTTCGCTGCGCCATACATTGCAGGGCTGCTGATAAACGATAATGTGAGTAACTGACATGAGTAACTCTTACTCTAACCCAAAAGTTTAGCTTCTACTTATTTTTACTCACACCATGGATACCTGGTTGCATGCATGGAATATGTCATAAACCCTTTCTTTTCTTTTCAACAGCCTTCTATTGAAAATTGGCAATACGTTTTCTTCATCGCAGCTGGAATCTACCTCGTCGACGTTATTTTCTACGTTTTATTTGCCTCTGCCACAGAACAGCCATGGAATCGCAAGCAGAAAGATAATAATGAAACTGCTTTAGAGGATATCAAGTCAGCCAAAACTTCCAATGGGGAGCATAAATAAGGCCAAGGACTGTTGTAGCATATGGTGATGAATGACAAATATGCTTGATTCAATTTGTCTCTTAAGACTCTAATTTTGACCATAGTATAATAATAATACATCACAAAAACTCTATAAACATACCCTTTATGATACATTTGATGAGTGATTGAAGCACTGCAAGTTTAAGCTTATAAACACACATTTTATGATTTTTTGGACGTAGATTACGACATTTTATAATTTCATGGAAATATCTGGCTCTATGAGTTAATAAAGGTTAAGGCTCAAATAAAGTTTGAAAGTTTTACATTTACAACGTTTTCGAAGATTTTTATTTGCATTGTTGTGGTATATTGGTTTCAACAACAGTCGTTTTTGTAAGATGAAATGCTATATTTTTATACAACAAGGAAAGGCTAAGTTCCTCCCCTAATTAAACAACATAGGTAAGTACATACTACATTTGTGAACATTCAAACTATCATTGCACAGTTTGACTAAAAAACTCCTTTTCAATGTGTTGACAAAACTTGAACAAGTTGGGCTGATGCTTCACCATATTTCCAAGCTGGTTGTTGGGTAACGGCGTCGTAATCATGGTAAAGAGGTAACCAAATACTAGTGCGTCAAGCTCTGTTGGCGACTCCCCGAAAAAGTACCTATTTGTCTGGCCAAGTCTCTCGCTCAAAGCCAGCAAGCAAGTTTCCACTGTAAATTCAGAGAATACATATAAAAAAGCATTAATAATTAAATTATGCAGAAACGGAAATTAGGAGAGCTTCAGTTTGCTAATATATATGTTTCAAACATCAAAAAAACCTACACTATATTATTAATTACACTGCGTATATGCATGCATACCTTCACGATAAACTTCCTCAACAGTCCGGTTTCCCCAATTGAGTGTGTTCAACTGGGCCAACACACGCTTTCGAATGCACCACGGAGCCAGGATTCTCAAGGGGAAATTGTACGGAGAGCCGGCCCTGAACCTGGTAAAGTTGTTGTAGACATCGTTGTCCACCCAAGTGAAGTAAAGCAGTGCATTCCCCAACACATTGTGCACCAACGACATGTAGGCACGCAAATCCGCCTTCTCTCCAGCGCTCAAATAGTCCGATAGGGACACTCCCTTGGCTTGCGCTAATTGGACAATCCCTTCCAACTCTGAGACAACGTAAGCACCACATCTCAACACTGGAAGCTTACCTGAGAAGGAGAAAAAAGCCACAAGAAAAGAAGAATCAATCAATCACCCTCCATCCATCCATACTCCATATATAACTTTATCTAAAGCCGGTGGTGACCGGACAAGCGCTTATCTTCCTTTTGGCGCTTATCTGTCTCTCTCACTCACCATTTGGACTAATGTCTGCCGCATTCGGCTTCTCCTTGGCTGCATACGGTAACCGAGCAATGTTCAGAAACGCCTGGGCACCAAAGATGGCTGCCGACTCATGAATCAGCACCTGCGTCGACTCAATCGGAATTAACAACTGGGTATCAGCTGCCCACGGCTCCTTACCTAAAAACATTATAAAGTTTTACAATTTTCAAAGTAATCTTCATCAATCCAATCATCATCATCATCATCATCACCTCCCTTCCAAACTTTAAACATGATCACTCCTCAACTCCTCCTCCTCACTCACTCACTTACTGTCAAAATCAATGTCCGGAGGGATCAATGCCGACGCAACTGGCATTGGAGGCATCTTCAATCTTTTGCTTCCAAAACGCTTCCAAAAAAGAAAAACTAAATAACTGACCAGACCAGTTTTCCTCTTCCTCCTCCAACAATCACAAAAAACCCTCGTGTTATTATTCTCTTCCAACAAAAAACTTTCCTCAAACACACACAAATTATTTTCCTTGGAAATCCCAATTAAACCCTTTAATTAGAACCTCCACCAGAGAGAGCAACACCTCCAACAAAACCAATAATTTAGACTATACAATAATCAGCCAATTAATTAATATCGCGAACCCTCCACACACAACCAACACTCCTCCAGCCAGAGACCAACTCCAAACAGGCCTCTCAACAAAATAATAAAATATTACAATATTATTACTACATATTATTTGCTACCTATTTCACCTTCTCCCTTCTTCTTCTCCCATATATCCATCCATCCTAACCTTGTAAATAGAAGGTTTGAGGAGAGCTGAAGTTCGCGGCTGGATAACACTCTATCCAGTGGGGGCACCCTGACAAAAATCTATGATCTCTGATATCCAGGCAAAAAGGAGAGACGAGCCCCGCCGAGCCTATCTGCAATGCAATGCTGCAATGTAATAATTTTCCAGGGGCTCTGGCTACTTCCCATCCATATCATCTCCTCACATCCATCCATCCAGGTTGAGAGGAGCAACAAAGAAAGAAAGAATATATTATCATGAGTCAATTATGTCATGTGTGGGCTAGGCTCAGGCAAATTTGAACGGCGGAGAGATGAGAGCACACGGCCGCCGACTAAAAAATCCTTCTAGAGACGTCTCTTCTCCCCTTTTTCTCATTCTCACATTCACGTTCATCCTGGTTGTGTGTAGGTGTGTGTATCAATCAAAGTGAGTAAGTCAACCCACACACACGAGAGTTTTTCTATATCCCTATATGTATCCTAAAAACTTTTTTTGTGGTTCAGTCAGTCATAGTGTGGTGGTGTGTGTGAAGTGAATTGAAGTTGAAAAGCTGAATTATTTGAATACTTAATTTGAAAATTTGATTTAATTGAGAACTACCTAGTTGAGTTTTAATTAGAAGAATGGCGGCTATCAGTATTCTCAATCCCAAGGCTGAAATTGCCCGAGCCCAACAGGCCATGGCGATCAACGTCTCGGCGGCCAAGGGAATCTCGGAAATTATGAAGTCCAACCTGGGACCAAAGGGCACCATGAAAATGTAAAAAAAAGAAAAGAAAAAAAAGAGGTGTTAGTAGAAGTAATCATTGGGGTGGTGGAGGTTATTTTTTTTTGGGGGGGGGGGGATGAGGTTGAATTGGAGTTGGAAGTGTTCCACCAAGTGTGAGGTGATTGGAGGGAAAAAATGGGAGGAGAGAGAGAGAGAGAGAGAGAGAGAGTTGGCTGGATTGGATTTATTGCTAATAATTGTATTTATAATTTGGTTGATTGCTATTCTAGGCTGGTCTCTGGAGCTGGAGACATCAAGATCACAAAGGATGGGAATGTATTATTGCATGAGATGGTGAGACAAACAAAAGGAAATTTTCAAGTTTTCAAAAGTAACAGTTGGCAGTGGAGTAATGAGTAATGGTGGCTGGAAAAGTGTGTTAATATGATATATATAATTATTGTGTTGTCGTTGGTATTTTTTATACAGCAAATTCAACATCCTACCGCATCCCTGATCGCTAAAGCTAGTACCGCTCATGATGATGTTGTTGGGGATGGAACGACGTCCATCGTGTTGCTTATTGGAGAGTTGATGAAGCAAGCGGAAGGGATTATTTCTGAGGGTTGTCATCCACGAATTGTCACTGATGGACTCACCATTGGCAAGCAAGAGGCTTTGAAGATTTTGGAACAAATGAAGATTCCTGCCACAATGGATCGAGGATTCCTGGTTGATGTGGCCAAGTCCAGTTTACGTACCAAAGTTCGCCAAGATCTGGCTGACCATTTGTCAGAGGTAAGCTTTTTTTTGATACGCTCCTCGGCTACATATATATATTGGATGTGGAATGTGGGTCTCTGGTAATATTGTTGAGCAAGAGAAGTGGATTATATAATATATCTATTTTGGTGTTGCAGATTTGCACAGATGCAATTTTAAGTATTTACGACCCAGAGTCCAAGTCGATTGATCTCCACATGGTTGAAATTATGGACATGCAGCACAAAAACGAGATGGAGTCCTGTCTTGTGAAAGGTTTGGTCATGGATCATGGTGGTCGTCATCCAGATATGCCTACTTCCTTAAACAACTGCTATATTCTTACATGCAACGTGTCTCTGGAATTTGAGAAAACGTAAGTGGATTTGTTTTACTTGTAATTAAGTCATTAATGGGGTTGTCCCACTCGTATAATATTTTTTTTTGGGAACATTTGAGCATGTAATAATGGTCTTCTCTTGCTTTGAACACTTTGTAGTGAGGTGAACGCTGGATTTTTCTACTCATCCTCTGAAAAGAGAGAGGCCTTATTGGCATCAGAACGGGAGTTTATTGATCAGCGAGTACAGAAAATCATTGACCTCAAGAAGCAAGTGTGTCCAGCCGGTAGTGATAAGAACTTCGTTGTGATCAACCAAAAGGGAATTGACCCCCTCAGTCTTGATTCTTTGGCTAAGGAGGGGATCTTGGCACTTCGCAGGGCTAAGCGTAGGAACATGGAACGCTTGAGTCTTGCCTGTGGAGGAATGGCTATGAATTCTGTGGAAGATCTTACACCCGAGTGTTTAGGATATGCTGGCAGTGTCTATGAACATGTCCTGGTGAGTATGAATGCATGCCTATTCACATTAACATTGTTGTTGATAGAGCTTAAATTAATTGATATATAATATTGAATAAAGCGTTCCAACAACTTGCAAATTATACTCTTGCGTTTTGCTTTCTTAGGGCGAGAACAAGTTTACGTATGTTGAAAACTGCAAGAACCCTAAAAGTGTTACTCTTTTGATCAAAGGACCAAATAAGTATAACATTATGCAGACGAAGGTATGGTGGTATCCTATGACTGGTGGGTTCGGAAGTGGAAGTATGGTATTATATGGTCTTGCTCTAGCTAAAATTACTACTTATTTAACTTTAGGATGCCATTAGAGATGGGCTGCGCGCATTGTACAACACGATTCAGGATGGTTTCATCGTGCCCGGAGCAGGTGCCTTTGAGCTTAAAGTTAGCAAGACTTTAGATGCTCTCCAGGTAAGCGCCACATTTCTGCGCACCTAATTGAATTTTTTCTAATATTCAACTAGCAATATGAACAGTATTGAAAGTTGACGTATCTTTACTTATTTTGTGTAGCTTCAGGAGCGGTCTGTGGCTGGTGTAAAGTTGCTCGCAAAAGCAATCTTGTGCATACCTAAGACCTTGATAACCAATTCAGGACATGATACGCAAGCAATAATCAATCGAGCATTGAATTCCTTGGGTGGTGATGATGACCTTGCTGTTGGTATCGACTTAGAAAATGGAGGTACTTTTGCTCCCGCTTCAGCTGGTATCTACGATCTGTACTCAGCAAAGAAGCAATTAATTGACGCAAGGTAATGTAGTATTTTACGCGTAATTTTTAATCCGCAATGGTTTAAAGTGTAATAATAAGTAATGGGATAATAAATAAGGGATTTATTGGTTATTTTTTTACAGTATTGTGGTCGTCACAAATCTACTCCTGACCGACGAAATAATGCGCGCTGGTTTGTCCTCTTTAAAATAATGTCTCATTTGGAGTGTTCGGCTAAGCTTTCTAACTTCGAAACATTCTTTTTGGCTTACCTCTGTTACCTTGTTAAAAAAATAATGTTACGTAATATTTTCAACTTTTGTATGCTGCTTTAAAAAAGGGAGTGAAAATAATAAAATTATAACATGTATAGTTTTGCTGAATTTGTTTATTTCGGCAGTTAGAAAGCACCAACATTAAATTTAGTTGTACTGAATAAATAAATCAAATAAATTTTATTCAACACATTATTTTCTATTTCTCAAATAAAATAGCTTTAGACGTCAAGATACACGTACAAAATATACACATTGTCAGTCATACGTCTCACATGACTTTTATAATGTTAAATTGACATATAGCCAGTCTTTGACGATCACGGGCTGTAGCGCATGATGACATACCTACTTAGCTCCTTTAACTTACTCTTACACGAAATGCATTGGAAATTTTTGCATGTTATCATGACGTCTCATCATTTCATTTAACCTTGACAAATCATCGTAGTGAATTTCTAGACCATCTGTCAGAGCCTTGGCACGTGCAGCAGCCCAGTGGGCATAATATGTAGGCGCAGGTATCTTCACGCTCTTCGTACACCTGATGTACATGTAGCACAGGAAATAAGTCAGACTTTGAATTTGATCAGCCGTAAAGTCCGAATCATCCCAGAGCACATGGTAACGCGTTGGGCGACTGGTTCCCTTAAATAAATATTAAATCTTCAGTTTCAATACAGTGACTATTGCGAGTAGTTGCCTATTTAACGTATCGTCTTATGTTGTACAAAACCTAAATTTCATGACGTACCATCATTCCCTTGTGGGACAGCAAATAGAAATCGTTCTGGGTATGATGCACAATTTCACTATCCACAACAGTTCCAGCTGGAGCATTCTCGATCTGCAGTTAATAATTATATTGTGCAGAATTATTTTGAATCGTATTCATCAATCCCAAGTAGCAATTAATATGCCAGTAATTAAACTAAAGTGATAGCGGTTCACTCACTCTATTATTGTTGTGATAGAAAAACCGGGTTTTGTGACGCTAAAACAATCAGTTCCATGCATATCATTTCACATTTTTAGGAGTAGATAATTAGAAAGGAGAAATCAGGTAAGTTACACTTTTTTAAGCTAATTGTAAGCTTACTTTCTGGACAGTGATCATCGTGATTTTTGGTTCGTAGTCAGCCCCGTTGTAATCCTTTAGCTTCTGACACGCCTTCCTGATAGCTGCCAACTCAGTGTGTAGGACCTTTCCATAATAATAGGCAAGATATTATGCCACATAGGTGCTATATGTGGATTGAATATTATGTTAAAAATACACCTAGCTACACATGTTTAATTACGACCATTTACCTCCGGGAATTGGCCTTCCCCAACTCCATCTCGAAAGTAAATAATCTTTCGAGGGCGAATACCCTCGGGAGTATTTGGACCTTGCGTCAAATTTCTGAAAGTTTGTAGCATGCGATAGACGATGTCATCAAGATTCTGAATGACTTCAGCAGCACCCCGACCAGCTTTAACTTGGGCTCTAATATCCATCATAAATGGCATTCCAGTCCTATCCACACTACCCGTTACTGCGGCAAAGGACGGCATTGCTACTTCTTTTTCGGTTTGCCCTACCTAAATGGCAGTAAAACGTTATGAATATACGTGAGTGAATTTTAAATAAAATATTTAATACAGTAGTTCCTTCGGACAATTGGCGCGCACCTTAACTCTACGACTGGAACCCGGTGGGGGATGAGTTACATCTGCTCCAATTATTAGCATCGGGCAAACCAAAAGGTCAATATAGCGATGATCAGGGATTGGTGGCGGCTGCATCACATAATTTTTGCCCCCAAGCTTGCTGTTAACTTTCAGCAAAATATTCTGAATCGTGGCCGGCTGGCATTTAACAACATTTACTGCAACAACGCACTGCGTCAGCAATCCCAAATGAAGTTCAGCTGCCTGCTTCGCGTGACAATAAATTGAAGAATTTTTCTTGGGAATGATGACAAACACAATCTGACAATTGTGAATTTGGAATTGCTCCTTAAATGTCCTTTTCAAAGTGTCAACACTCCTTCGGGCCCCTTCTGAGTCATCTTTAACTTCTCGGAGTTCTGGGCACTTTGATATTATGGGTTGAGCAGGGTTATTAAAAATGACACCTTTCGCTCTTCCGTTGTCAACGAGCATCTGGGCAAATCGACTGAAATATAAAATGTGAGAATGAGCGAAGACATGAAGTTGCATTTTCATTAACAAATGCCCAGCTTACTTAAGAAGTTGGTCGGATATGTTGTCGCGATGGGAGTGACCTGCCACTAATATCCCCCAATTTTCAATAGTTACGGGTTGAAAGAAATTGAACGAAGTAGAATTAATATCCCATTGACCATCCCCAGGAGTAATAACTGCAAGGCCTTTATCAGCGTTTGCCTGTAATGTCAAGTAATTACGCAACATACTTTATGCCCAACTCACTCAATTAAAATAATAATAATTATTGTATGTATGTAGCGACCATAACCAATCATAAGTACCTGGGTGCCTACTCCGTAAACTAATTGGGGTGCATGGAGAACCCGGGTGTCGTGCAAGGTGAGCATCGTGTTTTCTACGTTTACTCCCCAGTCCTTAGCAATTGGAGAGGAAAGCTGAAGTTTTCCAACCTTAAAAAATGTGAAAATGAAAATTATGTAATGTAAGTAAGTACCTATGCATCTTACGATTATTAGTGTGCCAGGTGCCAGTTAATATGGCGTTTGTGTGTAATGGCGTACTTCCAAACAATAAAAAACTAATAATAAAATGTATTATACACATAATTTTAAGTACCTCCTGGGTTATCTCCCGATACAGTTGATCAGGATTTTTCTTTGCGAGTCCAAGCATGTTTCGCGTCTGTTGCTCATTCAATTTCTTATTATAACTTTGACCTTTCTTTATGGTACAAAGCTACACCAACACAAACAAATGTTTGAAATAGTGAGCACGTTAACTTATGTGGCTAAAACCATCTAGATATTGCTATTGATATTTGACATACCTCAGCAGGAACTTGGCATTTACTTCGTAATACCAAGCATGGGCCGTCTGGGTTGACATTTATATTGTAAGTTGTCTTAAAGTAATCCGCAACAGAAATCGGTCGACCGTTTAAGTCAAATGTTGTCTTACTTACTGACGTAGTCAAAATGTTTGTAATAGGGCCGGCAAACTTTCTGCCTGGAGGTACAGTATAAAATACTCGAACATCTAAGTAAATAATAGAAAATACTCGGCTTGTAGTTCATTCGAAGTACATGCAAGGTAGTTAGTTATATTAATCCCGTCCAACTTATTTGGCATAGGTCCACGATAAACAATTACTCTTGTTGAATTAAGTGAGCTTACAATTAGTTGAAGTTAATTGAAATGCAAAAACATAAATACCTTTAATATGTGTAAAAAATATAGAATAGAATGCCAGAAACACTTACTTTTCAATAGATACAGCACTTCTTTATGGAAATACGACTTCCAGTTCTTTAGATTATAAGCATCAAAGTTCAGAGAACTTACCAATAGCATCTAGAACTTTCAAATCCTCCAGGAACGGGCAATGCGAAACTAAAATCGAAGAAAGCTAGTATGTATCAACTGCATTCATTTGTTTCGAGCACGAATTAAGTATAAAACAAATAATATCCCAATTTGGGATTATCCCAAACATACTGTCCACATTAAGATATGGCTTCCATCCCATTGTGATATTGGCTGAGATGCCAGTCCAGCATTGGACATCAAACCCTAATGTTTCCGGTTTTGCAGTAGGCCACTTGATGATGTTTGACCTACCTAAGGCGAGGAAAGTGTAAGGAGGAAAGCTTTTGACAAGGGCATTGTACACCTGTTCTACGGCTGCTCTTATCACTGGATCCATAGGATATCCATGCCAGTTCCCACGAGCTGCCAAATGTTCGTTCAGTCCACGCAGAGCATTGCTGTCAATCATCTGATCAGTTCTGGTAATGTTGACAACGACGTTGCCATCATCGTCTTCTTGCAAAATTTGTTGATCAACATCTTTTAATGAAATCACTGGGTTTAGGTCAATATTGGCTATCTTTTCCAATGGCTTCGAGGAATAAATATTGTTGGATAGGTCAGACACTATTCCGTGAAATTTGTGTTTTCTGCGAATGTCTTCCAAAACCTTTTGTAGAATAAGTTGAGGAAGTGGTTTTGGAAGCTTTTTTACTAGTGCACCCGAACCTGAACCCTCTCCTCCGCCATCTCCTCCACCTCGACCAGGTTTTCCACCCTTCTTTTTGCCTTTGGGTGGTTGTTTCTGGCTGGACGCAGGTTTATCAGGCTTATCAGCAGCCCTTTCTCTGCTCATTGCCACGTCATAGTGATATATAGCTTCGGGCAGTCGAAAATTTTTCATGGGGAAGTGGTTTACACTAACCGTAATCTTTTCTTTGAAATTTTTTGCGGGTGGTCCATTATACGACTGTACAGTACTCTCTTTGTTCAAAACGTGCCACCCCATTGGCTCCTTCATTGCATTAACTAATGCTTCATTAAGTCCAGGAGGCATCTGCTTTCTCCAAACTACCTCAGTCCTCGCTCTAGCCAAATTTTCGGAAATTCCACTTGTTAGTAATGGTCTTTCAAAAGATCAAATTACATTGTTTGCGAGCTTCAATTGTTGAACATATTTAAAACGCATACCCACGGCCTCCTCCTCCACCGCGACCTCCTCTAAAATCACCTCCACCACGCCCCCCTCTGAAATCCCCTCCCCCACGACCACCGCCGTAATCACCACCTACAGAAATATTATTTATTAAGCAACAAAAACTCACAGCTAACGCTTTTAAGTACGTGTTTCCAAAATTTCAGCCATTCATACTCATATCATAATCGTTCATTTTCATTTCAAGTGACAAGTTTCAGTTCAAAGATATAAACAAATGCCTAGGAATAAACTGATAAATTAAAGAATGTTATATTCGAAGATTAGGCCATCCGTAAACCCACCAACTCATCTGGTCTAAGCTGCTATGCCTTAACTGAAACGAGATACACTTTTTCCATACACAACACAACACGTACAGCATAATAGAGGTATTAAAGAAATAGCCTAGTTTATTTTTAACTCCTTCCCACTTTCTTAGGCACAAGGAGTCTGGGAATATTTTGAGATACTCACCTCGTCCACCGCCTCTGTCCTGACCGTATCCACCTCTACCTCCACCGCCTCTGTCCTGATTGTATCCACCTCTACCTCCACCTCCACCGCCTCTGTCCTGATTGTATCCACCTCTACCTCCACCGCCTCTGTCCTGATTGTATCCACCTCGACCTCCACCACCTCTGTCCTGATTGTATCCACCTCTACCTCCACCCCTGTCTTGCTGGGATCCACCGCGCCCCCCTCCTCGATTCTGATCATAACCCCCTCTTCCTCCCCCTCCTCGACCACCTCGCCCACCTCCTCTGTCTATTATAAAGGATTTTTAATTATAAATTAATTTAGTAAGAAATGCCATATATGTAAATATAAATACTAACAACTAAGGAGGCTCAAATCCAAAAATGTAAACATATACCTTGACTCATCTTTTTGTATGTAAAAAATTGATTGCTTCAGTTAGCAAGAAGTCTGTGTTGAATATATTGAATATGGCACATTCAACATTCGAACAATTTTCAATCTGTTTAGGAGTAAAAAAAACACGGCACATTAAATATGAGATTATACAAATTCGCACTTTCAACTTGGGGTGATGTGATGGGTGCCTCCTGTAAAACTGCAAGTTGTTCGTATTACATAAATACAGGGAGTTGTCAGTCCTCAAATTAACACTAATTGATAGTTTTAAATACGGCTCGGTAACTCTAGCCATTAATTACATGAACGCAGAGCTTTATTGCTTGAGACCCTTACACCTTACAATTAGTGACCAACTTGCCACTAATGACTAATGTCGTCGTTTTGATATGATGACAGTGACAGCCAATACTGAATTAATACTAATGATTGAAACAAGAGTCGTTGCCACTAAATAACTCAAATACCTTGCAACAAACAAGGGTTTTATAACCATGTATGCTCTCTGGTCATCAAATGCCATATTACTAAATTCTAAACAACTCCAAAACTTACCTACCTGACTAATGTCAAATAGTGAATAGGGTAATAATATATACTCTACTCATACTCTACTACTTTTTAATTTTTGTTTTACAAACTGCTCACCTTGCCCTTCTCTGTCAGTTGTCAATGACGTGCCGTGACAATAAACCTTCATTCAAGTGCTAATAAACAAAGTACATTTTTAGAAACAACAATGACATTAAAAAGCAATCCTGTCACCTTCTACATTCTACAACCATTTCAAATTTTAGTCAGTGCAATTTTAATTTACCTGTGGCTCCAGCCCAATTATTGTTCCACAAAGTGTCACAATCAGGAAATATGACAATATGACAGTATGATACAAAAAACGTTCTTACAAAAAACGAGTGAGATGAGAGAGAGAATAACGAATAATATTATATTTATTTTCGTATGTTTCGTTTGGAAAGATAAGGTGGACGAAGAAATGACGAGCAACCAAACCAAGCTCTCTTGTGTCTGGTTGGTGACAGTAGCAAAACAACACAAGATTGAATCTCGTACATACTTATATTCCTTCAACACGTTCCACTTTCCAATACCATTTGTTCACCTATTGTGCTCCATTCAATTCCATGTGTTCCCTCATATCATCATATCAACACTTTTTTGTATCTCCACAAAAAGCCGACTCTGACACTTGTATAGTATATAATAGGTATTACCTATCACCTATAAGAAAGAAAGGACTCACCTCTCTCCTCACATCTTTCTTTCATATTCCCATTTTCCCATGCACGTCTTGGGACTTTGAGGAACCAAAACGTTTTCGACTCTGATTTAGTCTGGGGTTTTGGGCTCAACTTGGGCTTGCTTAACAATACAGAAACGTTTTGAATGTTCACAGAGAGATGCAGATGCAGAGATGACAGAAATACACAATAGAATCAAATCAAAAGCATGTCAGTACTTACTTGCAAAAATGTAGTTGGTATTATGTGTTGTTAGAATGAGAGTACCTGAGAAATGCGTTTGTTAATGTGCGTATAGGTATTACCCTTTATGTTATTGTAGTTGTATTTAGTTGTGGAGTAGAGTGTGGAGTGCGAATCTAATGCTAAAAATGTACATGAATGAAATGTATACCAACCTTCACCTGTTACACATCATCATCATCACCAGACACTTTTCTTTCTTATCTGCATGTACTTATTTGTGTAAGTAATGCAGTGTAATGAAATGAATGATGCATGCATACTCTCCTCTGGCTCGTCCGTGTCTTTCTCCAAAACTGTCATGTTAGGAAGGATATTAAGGTGCCTATCCTCAGTAATACACACTGTAATAATCCTTTTGGAACTCCTTATGCATTTCCTTCCGTTGTTATGCCCCGTTTGAATATAGACTGATGCAAGGTAACTAAAGGAAACACTGCAAATACAATACAATAGGTATGATAAGTTGGGAGCTGATTTGTAAAAATGGGGAGCTTGTCTCCAAAATCGTTAACCTAGTGGTCGCCAATGACACGACACAGCGCCGTTTAGATTCGGAAATACATCGTAAGGCGAGGTGTCGTCGTGTAATTGGCGACCACTAGGTTAACGATTTTGGAGACAAGCTCCCCATTTTTACAAATCAGCTCTCAAGTTAGCATACCTATTGTTTAAGGTACCTTGGACTGATGATGATCATTGATATCCGCATCATTGTCACTTGACATCTCACAAGTGTAGAAAGAAACGTTTTGTAAAAGGGGAAAAAGCTTGTGTCCACATGTAGTAAGCAAATTATTATGAGTTTTTCATACGCAAGTTTGACACAAGACTTATAATAATCAGTGCTGTACTAACAGAACAGAATGTTCATACTTTCCTGTTAGTTGGGTGGGATTCACCTGGAAAAGGGACACGCTGATGAGTAAAGTTCATTCGTGCTGCTTTAATAGAAGTGCATTGTATTTCGCATACGTTTTCACCAAAGTTGTCTTTACATCTACCTGGTTTTAGTGGTTTTAGCTTCATAAAGTATCAATAATACTGAATGATGATGATTCCTTTGTGACCCTGATACTATATTATATAATATTTCCTTGTTGGTATACTGTAAAAATCCTTAGGTTAAGCTAATGGATTTGTAATTGCAAAATATTAACACATGTGCGATTTATCTAAAATTCGGCATGTCTAAATGTAGCTCAACATGAAGAAAAAGAAAAAGGCAAACCCCCTTCGTTTTCGAGATACATGCAAAAACAGTTTTAACATGCAAATTAATAAGCTTAATAATTTAAAAATTATTTTATTCAAATTCGCACATCTTGGCAAATTCTAGGTCCACCTGGAGATTTCGGTTTCTTGGTTTTTATCACACCATTTGCATTACTTTTTTTAGTGAGTACATTGTCATTTAGTACAAGATCAAAAGGATTGACAGTTGACACGATAAGAGAAGGTGCATTTTCAGGGAGTACATTTCCAGCGAATACATTATCATTGGGTACTTTCTAATTGAGTACAAGAGGTGACAAAGTTAGCGAAAGTTAAAAATGTCGTATTATATTGTCGTGTTCCTTAATACAAGAAATAAAAAAATTGAACCAGCTTCATATGTTTTGAGAAAATTGGAGTACATTTGAATGCATAAAATAAATTTTTCATATACTAAACATACACAATAAGATTTAAAGAAAGATTTTTACGCGAAAGTAAAAAGGTAGTAACTATTAATTTAAGCCCATTTTCTCGGCGAAGAATTAAACTATTCGTCATTCATAATTAAATTCAACATTGAGCAAGTCTCATGATCACCTATAACTTTGTCTGGAATGCTAACGGGAGTTTGGAAAAAGTTTGCTCGGGAACAAGTTTGTACATCGTGAAGTTCATGTAGTTGTTACTTCATGAATTTGTATTATAAAATAAAATATACATGTTCCAGCAATTCGAAACCAATAATAAATTTAAACTCTAAAGCCGTGTCAAATTGCAATAATCATCGAAAAATACTCCTTTGAATTCACTACATCATTAGTCATTGAACTTCAGTGACTAGATATGAATTCCTACATACTATGCATGCCACATTTACATCTATTAGCCATCCCGGAACCATTACACTTTACATTACTATATAAAAACCAAAACCTGTGAGTTCACAGTTATTAGTTTCCACAAAAAATTAATATCAATATAACTAGGACGCATTTCCAGAAATACAAAAGACCTATACGACGGAATTATAAACCATAAATGCCAAATCAATTCTGATTCTGACTCCATTCATTTTTGGGTGAGATAGGTGAATATGGAGAATATTATTTTAGTCGCGTATGTTGTGAGCAGGAATTATGAATCTTTTAATTACAAATAACTACTAAATCATGTTTTTGTTAAGAGAAATGCATGCCATATTCATATTATATTATTCATATACTTTCCCCCTCAAACACCAAAGGCAACACCGAAGCCCGATTCCTGCACCACCCGTTTAAATGTCTAGTCATGTCTGGTATCCCTCTTCTTGAGCGCGTTAAGTATGATCTATAGATGGTCAGCAATTTACAAAAAAATATTTACTACAGCCAGCTTGAAACACAGCAGACAGAACTGGTGGCCTGGCACTTTGGACAGATAGATGTACATACTTTGTTGGATACCGAGCAAAAAACAAGGAGGTATGATCAGCAGAAGTAAATTTATGACATGACTTTGCCTGTTGGAAATTGACATTCAGTTCAGTTCAGCAGAGAGCCACACATTCTATATCTTTTTGTTGTACATACATCTATATGGACGATAATTTAAGATACTGCACTCCCGTTTTTTTAAAACTCAAACAGCGTTCCACTCTCATCCCGATTTATTACCGACCGACGAGGTTAAAGTTAATTGCCTGCTCGCAACAGGCCACAACAAAGACATGGTATGGTACACGGATAGGGGTGAGCGACGAGAACCCTTCAAATGCTTCTGTTTAAATTAAACTAGAACCACTGTGCGGTTCCTCTCCCTCGAGGCATTGCGTTGCACACGCAATGACGTATTACATTAAATCAGGTAACCGCATTTCAGGGAATACACCGATATAATATAAATGATTAATTATTAATTGATAATTTAATTTTTTAACATTTTTCGACCACATAATCGGTAATCAAATCGACATGCCGAAGCGGATTCTGACGTGATTTTTACTTAAACCCTGAACTCTGAATTACGATACACCTTTCGGTACTTAAACCTTTTTAAATGCTGAATCTGAAGCATAAGCTGATTCGTAACTGTAAATTTCAATTCAGATTCGGATTCTGATGCTGAAGGGATTTGCTGAAATGCGAAAGTTGTT